>JZKD02S2016568.1:13214-41200 GCA_000966675.3 Picea glauca
AGTTGTAGCTGGAAAACAAAGGAAGTTGGTGCTTCCAATGAATGTAATTCTTCAAGACATATAAGAAAAAGCATTCTGTGGTTTTCTCTCGATTTGGGTTTCCATGTAAAACACATGTGTACTGTGTATGTGTATGATTGTTTATTTATTACTGCTCATTATTGGATAACAATTCTACTTTGATATAACATTTGAAGAAAAATGATTAATATTACGTTATTACTGATTCACCTCCCCTCTCAGTAATCCAACAATATTCACCAAAGTTTCACATTGTAAATCCGCTAAAGAGATTTGGGATAAGCTTCAAAATATTTATGAAGGAGATACAAAAGTCAAAGCAACAAAGCTTCAAACTTATAGAGGTTTGTTTGAACAAATAAAAATGAAGGAAGATGAGAATATTGTAGCCTATTTCTTACGAGTCGATGAAACAACGAATGCAATCATAGGATTCAGAGAAGAAATCGAAGAATCTGTAATTGTTCAAAAGGTATGAAGATCTCTTCCTATGATATTTAACCCTAAGATATCAAAACTAGAAGAAAGATTAGATCTAAAATCAATAAGCATGGATGAACTGCATGGTATCTTTATAGCATATGAAATGATAATTGAACAGGAAAATCTAGATGTAAGAAAAGCAGCCTTCAAAGCACCCAAAAGATCAAAGCAAAAGAAAAAGTAACAAGAAGAATATAGCAACAACATTGACATGTTGAAATATAATAAAGAAGTGGCCAACTTCATCAAAAGACTGAACAAGGAAACCGACGATAGGTATAGAGGTAAGCTTCCTTTAATTTGTTTTAATTGTGATGGTATTGGTCATTTTGCTAAAAAATGTCTTCATAAGAAAAAGAGACATGATGAAGGTTACTCAAAAGGAAACCACACATATAAAGGAAAAACAAATACAAAGAAAATTTTCAATAAAAGCTTATGCACCAAAGAAGACATCTCATCATCAGATGAAGATGAAGTCAGTGATAGTGAGACATAAAGAGTTTTATTCATGGCAGTAAAAGACTCTAACAAAGAAGACTTCGAAGAAGAATATGAAGAATCCAAAGACGAGTATGAATAAGTCGAAGAAGAAATTGAAGAAGCAGAAGTTGAATATCGAGAAGAATTAATGTGTGTTGTAGAAGTTATCAGAAGAGAAAAGAAGAAAAAAAAAAGAAACTACAAGCAAAACTAGACAAGAAAAATGATACTCGAGAACTAGAACAAATGATTACAAAGTTGAAGGTTCAATAGAAGAAGATAAAAATATTGATGAAGCACCGAAAGAAAAGCTAGAAGAAAAGGACAAGATCATTAGAAACTTGGAAGAAAATATTGTCGCACTAAGAAAGGATATTCAAAAGAAAAATTATGTGGAATAGCTCAAAAGTTTTGGATGACATTATCAGTAGTAAAAAATATCATCTTGACAAGTTCGGACTTGGATACAATCAGATAGAAAAGGGATCAAGCTCCAAAACAACAGAGCAAGAAACATATCCAAAAATTTATGCAGAAACAATCAAAGGGGATAGGAATACATTCAAGGAAGATTACAGGGACACTCCTCCACCAAGAAGATTCAGATTTTAGAATCAACAACAGACAGATAGGCCTCAAGAAGAAGAAGGATTAATAAGAGCACCTCATTTCAGAAGATCTTCAACTCCCAGGTATCAAACTATATTTTTTGGTTTATTTTATACATGTAATAAATTTCGACATAAAGTTGTGAATTACAGAGCTAACAACAGGAACAATACCAACTTTGAGAGTCATACACAAAGGGGTTATTCAAGAAGACCTAGTGAAACACAAAAAAGAAGTTACAACGAGTTTGAATCTTTGAGCACTGAAGTGGAATGTTACAAATTTAATAATTTTGGACACATGGCCAAAGATTGTAGAATGACAGTCCTTCCTAAAGAGCCTCAACAAAATAACAACAATCACATACATGAACCTCAGAAAATGATATGGATAAGAAAGCAAAATCAGTATAGCAATGAAGAATGCACAATTTCTCTAACAACTAAGCAAAAGAAACATGGTTGGTATATTAGCAGTGGATGTTCAAAACACATGACATGTGGTAGAGACAAATTTCTTGTATTACGAAAGGAAATATATGGATCAGTCTCCTTCAGAAATTATGATTCAACCAAAATCATTGGAAAAGACACAGTCCAAATTGGCAACAAGAATGAAAAAGAATAAAATGTTCTACTAGTAGAAGATATGAAACATAATCTTCTAAGTGTGAGTCAAATGTGTGACCAAGGTCATAAAGTTACTTTCGATTCACAAAAGTGTGAGATAAGAAAAGAAGGTTAAGAGAAATTGGTCGATACAGCTGCAATAACTTCAAGCAACATATATGTGTTAAGTGAAATTGGAAATGAAAAGTGTTGTCTATGAAATGAAGATAAAAGTTGGCTATGTCACAGAATAATGGGGAACATACATTTTGATAACCTTGTCAAAGTCAACAAAAGAGAAGAAGTCAGAGAAATTCCCCAGATAATGAAACCAACCAACACTTTATGCAAGCATTGTCAACAAGGAAAGCAAACAAAGACAAGGTTTAAATCAAATGAATATTCAATGAAAAGACCATTAGAAATTGTGCATACTGATCTAGTTGGACAAACTAAAACAAAGGGATTAAAATGTGAGAAATAATTCATGTGTTTAGTTGATGATTATACAAGAATGACTGCAGTTTTCTTTCTCAAGAATAAGTCATAAGATTTTGAAAACTTCAAGATCTACAAGGAAATGGTTGAAAATGAAATGGATTCAAAAATCAAATGCTTGAGATCTAATAATAGAGGAGAGTTCACCTCAAAGGAATTTATGGACTATTGCAGAAATCATGGAATAAAAAGGCAATTCTCCGTTGCTAGGACATCTCAACAAAATGGAGTTGTTGAAAGAAAGAACATGACAGTACAGGAAAGGGCTCGAAAAATGTTAATGGATTCTAAATTGAGAGATATTTTTTGGACACAGACACTGCATACAACAATTCACATTCAAAACAAAGTAATGCTCAGAAACAACACTGACAAAACTCCTTACGAAATATGGAAAGGAAGACCGAAAAATGTAAAGCACTTCATATTTTTTGGAAGCAAATGCTATATCAAAAGAGAAGATGGCAGAATAGGAAAGTTTGACTCTTGTGTGAACAAATGAGTACTTGTTGGTTACTCAAGTACAAGGAAAGCATAAAAGTGTTACAATCTAATATTGAACAAAGTTGTGGAAATCATCAACGTAACAATTGATGAAACAAGCAGACCAGAATCAAAGGAAGAAAATGAAACAATGAAACAACCCTTAGAAGAAGAATCAGAAGATGAAAAATAAGTAGAAGAGGAATATGAAGAGAATCCGATAGAAGCAGAAGAGAAAGTTCAAAAAATATCTCCAAAGACACCCAATAAATGAGTACAAAAGAATCATCCTTCAGATCAGATTATCATAAACAAAGATGTAGGAGTTGAGACTAGAAGAAGAATCCGTTTACCAAAACAAACACACCTAGTACTCTTATCTACAATTGAACCAATTTTTTTTTAAGAAGCCAAAAAGGATAAATCTTGGAATAAGGCCATGGATGAAGAATTAGATCAAATAGAGAAAAATGACACTTGGGAACTGGTTCCAAGACCAAAGAATAAGAATGTGATCGACACAAAGTGGGTCTTCAGGAATAAATTGAATGAATATGGAAAGGTTACAAGTAACAAGTCTAGATTGGTATGTAAATGATATGCATAGGTTGAAGGAATCGACTTTGAAGAGACATTTTCCCCAGTTTCCAGAATAGAAGCAATCCGTTTTCTTTTAGCTTATGCATGCTCCAAAAATATTAAAATGTATCAAATGGATGTAAAATCATCTTTTCTGAATGAGGAACTTGAAGAAGAAGTCTACATTGAACAACTAGAAGGATTTCAGTTGTCAGAAAACACAGATTATGTGTGTAAATTAAAGAAGGCCTTGTATGGTCTAAAACAAGCTTCTAGACCATAGTACTCTAGACTAGATAAGTATCTGCAGTAGGCAGGGTTCAGAAAAGGAAGTGCAGACAACAACCTCTACATCAAGGTAAGTCAAGGTAATATTTTATTAATTGAAGTTTATGTTGATGATATTATTTTTGGTAGTGATGATGACAGGTTAAGCAAAAAAATTGCAAAAGATATGAAGAATGAATTTGAAATGTCGTTACTTGGAGAACTATCCTTCTTTCTCGGACTTCAGATACACCAAAACAACCAAGGAATTTTTATTTCTCAAACCAAGTATATCATAGAAATGCTAAAAAGGTTCAGTATGGAATGTTGCAAACCAGTTATCACTCCCATGAAAACTAGTTGCAAGTTGAGCAAAGATGATGATTCAAAGTCTACAGATCAGAGGCAATACGGGTCAATTATTGATAGCCTACTATATGTGACAACATCCAGACCATATGTAATGCAGGTAGTTGGATAGGTGGCACAATTTCAAGTAGCACCAAAGGAATCACATGTATGAGCAGTGAAGAGGATTTTCAGATATCTCAAAGGAACTTGAAAGAGTTTGGATTATGGTATCCAAAAGGAAAGGATCTATCACTTATTTCCTACACAGATGTAGAATGGGTAGGTTGTATTGATGACCGATGAAGCACCAGTGAAACAACATTCTACTTGGGTGAGTGTTTAGTATCATGGCTAAGCAAGAAACAATCATCAATATCCTTATCTACAACCAAGGCATAGTACATTGCACCAACTTCATGTTGTACACAGGTTCTTTGGATGAAACAAACTTTGACAGATATACAGGTTGAGTATGATGAGCCCATTCCAATCTATTGTGATAATACAAGCACCATCAATATCTCAAAGAATCCAGTTATGCACTCCAAGACGAAGCACATTCCAATCAAGTATCACTTTTTACAGAAACAAGTTGCAAAAAAGAACATCAGAGTTGAGTATGTGGGCACAAAAGAACAAGTGGAAAACATCTTTACAAAACCACCTCCATGGGAAGCCTTTGAGTATCTTCGCCAGAGACTTAGAGTTATTTCTACTCCAAAATGAATTCTTTTGAATGCTTATCTTATATGTTTTAGATGTACATGAGGAAGCACCATAAGAGGACATTTCAGTTAAGGGGAGCAGCCCCAGATGGAAAGATACCTTTGCCATTGATGACAAAGGGGGAGATATTTATCAAATGCAGAGGATAGAGGTATGGCTCCAGGGGGAGAAAATTTATTAGATGCAGAGGAAAGAGGCATGGTTCTAGGGGGAGCATGAGTGATATGATTTCAGTATTTCATCAGAGTGTTGCCATCAATGCCAAAGGGGGAGATTGTTGATTAAGGTTGGTTGTCATTGATGTCAACCCTTGAAGAAAGACTTGTAGCACAAAGGTTGGGCAATGGACCCAAGATTTTTTGATGTAAATATGACTCATTATTGTACTGTCATGGTTGATAATAAGTAGAAATGGATGAAGTCCAAAGTGGTCCCCTTATGGTGAAAGCCCTCACGGGAAGACGCTTTGTGGATTGAGTTATCCTAGAGGTATGGTTAGAGAAACCATGCTTATTTGTAGAATAATGAGATTAAGGTCAATGAATTTTTCATTGAAAGTATCCTATATGGATATTTCTTGTCATGCCATTTTCGGTGGTATGTGGAACGTCACATAACTCCTCACAGTTAGAGAGTTATGGCCATGAGAAGTTGGAAAACCTAAGTTTGGGTAATGGACCCAAGTTTGTTTGATGGATAACGGTATGCATTTTGATATATATTCATATAATACTATTCTATATGGATGATAAATTTCATTTTATTTCTGGTGGTATGTGGAACTCCACATAACTCCTCACGGTTTGAGAGTTATGGCCTTACGAAGTTGGAGGACCCTCTTATGTCATCTAGAAGCCCCAAAAGGTCAAAAAAGTCAAAGTGGTTTAAGAGATTTTAGAAGGTAAATAATAAAGTGAATTGATGAGTGTACTATAATTCAAAGTGAATACAAAATAAATAATTTAAATAATAAATTTAATGGAGAAATTAGAAGTGGGTTAACCCTAAAATAAGGAAAGTGGGCAAAGTGACCTAGAAGATGTTTTTAAGGAAGCTGCTTAGAGAGTATAAATAAGAGGGAAGGCCCTCTCATTTTAGAAACACTTGAGAATATTGAATACCTATAGGTTTTTAAGTTAACCAAAGGATATATAAGCCAAATTTCTGAGGGAAGGTGAAGAAATGAAGCCAAAATTCAAGGAAGGATAAATTCTTTTGATGATGCTTTCTAAGGTATGTTATTTACATGTCATCTCACCATTTTCACAATAATTTTTTTTTCTAGAATGATTCAGACTGTGAAATTGATATTCCATTGAGGAAACATATACAAGTATATGTGGTAAAAAATTCAGCTTGTGGGTCATTGTATTGTTGGAGTTACAGTCCGTGGAAAATAGGGTTTGTGGCTAGTCCTGAAACTAGTCAAAAACATGTGTTTCGGGTAAAAATGTCATAAATTCTTCGTAACAGATCCAAATTCAGTAAGAAAAAATGTTTTGGTTAGAGTAAAATTTTTAGTATGCCTTGTAACATTTTCATATCAATTCAACAAATATTCCGTGCGGGGCATGCTCTACAAGGTCTCTATCTAGAATAATCCATAATTCAGCAAGGTATGCCATTTTTGCTATAACTACTTTTATGAGAGGTTCCAAGTAGTGAAACCTGGAGGAATTGCATAAAAAACACTAAAGAACATTTTGTATTTTTTTCAGATATTTATTCATTACAGGTACAAAGTTATGATTATTTCAAGTTAAGGTTGTTGACTAATCCAAAACTAGTCATGTGAGACTAAAGAAAAGTTTAATGTAAATGCTAGTCTCTTGTTGTTTAAAGTTAAGGAAGGTTTGTAGGTATGTGATCATATACACCAGGTCTATTACAGAGTTATAAGTCATATTTTGATGTTGAAATTGATGAGGGATTTTGGTTGAGGTACAAGTTGGGTACATGGTTGAGACAAGTAGTTGATGAGTTGGTACATACATGAGGTGTATAGTTGATGATGTTGGTACATATTGATGAGTCATAGTTGATGAGAAGTTGATACATGATTGGTACATACTTGGTACATGGTTGGTTGCACTTGTTTATGGTACAGGCTGATTACAGATTGTTTGGTAGAGGTTGGTGCATGGTTGATGCACTTGTTTATGGTACAGGTTTATTATAGGTTGAGGTACAGGTTGATGCATGGTTCAGGCTTATTGGTACAGGTTGATGCATGGTTGAGGTTTATTGGTACAGGTTTATAGTGGTATATCTCATAGTGATATCATGACAATCGTTCCATCATTCTACTTCTACTTCAGGGAAGTTGGACATGGAAAGGATAGGTGGTTGTAGCCGGAGAACATAGGGGGTTGTAGCCTCCTTCTGGTTGTAGCCAGAGAATTGGGGAGTTGGAGCTTCCCTCAGGTTGTAGCCTGAGAAAATAGGGGGTTGGAGCCTCCTTCTAGTTGTAGTTGGAAAACAAAGGAAGTTGGTGCTTCCCATGAATGTAATTCTTCAAGAAATATAAGAAAAAACATTCCCTGGTTTTCTCTCGATTTGGGTTTCCACGTAAAACACTGGTGTACTGTGTATGTGTGTGATTGTTCATTTCATATTGCTCATTATTGGATAATAATTCTACATTGATATAACACTTGGATTATTTGAATAAAAAGGATTATAATTATGCTATTACTGATGTACCCCCCATCTCAATAATCCAACAAATTATTATCCAAGGGATGCATCCTTTCATGGATGGTCACCATATGCTCTCTATATATGGAACACTCATCATTGTAATAAGATATCAATCATATATATCATCTCATATTATCTCATATAAAAAAATCAACATGGTATCAAAGTTGGACTCGGCTTGACTCCCTCATAGGAGGGCCTAGGGAAACGAAAAGGAAATGGAATGGAAATGAAAACCTATGAGAATAGGACAATACATTTTTTGTTGTGAGTAAATTGTTGTCTTGCAATACATTGTTTGTCCCTCAGATTTGTTAGAAGAGAGTTGTGGATGTGTAAAAAATGTGTGTTGCTTGAATTACTGCATGATAGATCCATGGGTGTTGGCTGACTCTTGAAATGCATGAGTGTTGAAGGTGAAGCACTGTTGTGAGACGAGAAGCTAAAGATCTAGTGGCTTAGAAGGTGCAAAAAAAAACATCAACCCAACAAGGGGGGGAATGTCACCTCTTCTAGCTTGGGCTCTCCATCGTTTCAAGGGTTGCAGAATGGATGATGTTTGTTACTACCTACCTTGAGCGAGATCTGCTAACATGCGTATTTGTGATGCAGAGTGAGAAACACATTGGGTGGGAACTCACTCTCTAATCATGTGAGTTTCATAGCGCCGAAGGCATGTTGCGCAAGAATGGCCCCCCTTAGTTTCATTGGAATCCAAACTTCAACACCACAAGACTGCATGACCCCGTGATGTGTGATGTTTCCACTTGTGTTGTCTCCCAATAGATAAACCTGAGAAAATATTATTTGTGAGTGGAGCCACGGGTCACGTTCAACGTCTCCTCCATCCACCGAATGGGAACTCACCCATTAGAGTGTCGTGATGTAATCTTCGTAGGTAGTAGGGAGGTGGTGCTCCAGAGCCAATCTGTAAGCCACAGAGACTGCGATTGCGCCCACAAAATCCATCTACTTGAGAGTAAATTTGTGTAAATCCGACACATCAAGAGAGAAGAGGAAAAATCCACTATTGTGGAAATAAACGATTAGTCGGAGGGGGCACTTTTCTGTTTTTTTTGGAGGTGGTGTTAGCACTAGGAGTGACCTTTAGATTGCATGGAAGGTAAGCCCAGTACCCATCAGGTGTATAAGTGAATGTAAGGGTGTTTAAAGGGTCAAATGGAAAAGAACTCAAATGATAATGTTCTAACTCAGATAACAGGGCTAGAATGCACCAACAATCAAGGTCTTGGCTAAATTCAATCGGTAGTTTGGGAGTAAGTATGAATAGAGGGAAAACTTGAATAAGAGAAATGTAGGGGCTATTGTAAATATGAAGTCTACAAAATCCCAAGGAGGAAATTTTCTTAACACAAGATCTTCTTGAACTGAGAAACTAAGGAAGCTAAATAAACATCATGATAACATAATGATCAAACATCCATCATAACATCACCACAATTATTCATGTGAATCATTCAAAGCATGAACATTTAGCATCAGAAGCAAATAAGCTGAAAGAGAATCTTATTTCTATTAGTCAAAATGTCTTAAGTCCAGTAAATCACTAGATCACAGTTACTTCATCAAAATATTACAGTCCAAGGGAGCCTTGCTCAACCATACAAACCTACTAAAGCAATTGATCTATCTATTTATAACAAAAGGGAGGTAACAACTAGAGGTACAAGTTGGCCTCCTTCCCTTGAAAAACTTTAAACATTTATTTGATCTAACAAATTATCTAACCACCTATACTATAAAATAGGAAAATGTTGGTGACTAATCCAACCGAACTTCAAATTGATTTGATTCCCTTTTGCTACGTAGCTCCTTGTTTTCCATGTGTCTTTCAAAGCACGTGGTTGTCTTCATGATGCCAGCTTCTGTTTCTACAACATTATCCATCATCAATTTATCCAAAATTTGCTAGCTTGGTCCTCCTAGATCCCTGGTGTTTGTTGGCAGCTTCCTTGGGTAGCAAATCTGGGTAGCACACTACAAGGAGAAAAGGTAACACTTGTAGGTAGTGCCACTGTGCTGCATATGCGTGAAATTTTTTTCCCTTTGTGAAATATTCGATAGTGCTTGTTCATAGTGCCACTATGCTGCGTATATGTACATAATCTTCTCTCTGTGAAATATTAGGTAGAGCAGTTAGGTAGCACCACTGTGTTGTGCTTGTATGGAAATTCTGTTCTCTGCAAAATATTAGGGAGCACCACTTACGCTGCGTTGATGTGCAGGTTTAGGTAGCATTGCCCAAAATGCAATGCCTTCAATATTGAACATGTGAAGAACAATTGGTGGTCTTTAATGATGACACAACCATTTTAAATAGGTGTCCTGACCGTACAATAGGTAGTGCCCTTCAACATTGGGGAAGCTAGTACTTAGCAAAAACCCAAAACTTTGATATTTAACACTTAGAAGCCTGTATAGATGGCAGAGGAAATATTTGAATTTAGTTAACCCTCCCAAAAAAGAACCATCCTAAAAAATGGGGCTTACCTTTTACCAACTATTTTGTCATTTTGACAGTTAACCTCACACTCTTTCTGGTAGAAAGAGGATCTTCAATTGACACAACAAAATTCTTATTCTTAGCATTGACAAGCTTCTTTAGTGTAGATTTTCTCTCCTTAGCTGCTAGTTTGTCATCCTCAATGGCAGCTTCAACCAACACTTGTAAATTTCTTTGGGCTACCTCATCTTGAAAGTTCTTCAACTCTGCCTCTAGCTTCCTATTATGAGATTGAAAGCCTCTGTTCTGTTTGTAAATATTCTTTAGCTGTCTATGAAGGGGCTGAGCCCTTCTTTCTACAGACCTGGCCAAGTCAAGGGTGTGACTGTAGCCATCCATAAGCTCTGTCAAACATGGATTTCTTTTTCAATTGATCCACCTCCTTTATTGCATCTTTAATTTGCATGATAAGTCTCCTAGAGATCTAACTATCAGGAGGAGCAGTGTTATGCACAATCTCAAGAGGTTTTTTCTTAGTCTCCTCTTCCACCTGCATGGGAAGTGTCTTTTCCACCTCATCAGGTTTCTTGGTGAATTTTCTTTTACCTTTGTTCCTCTGCACAGGGGTTTCTTCATTTCTTATCACAGGCTCCTCAAAGTTTTTCACAAAGATTTCATCTTTTCTCTCCAAAGGTATTTTAGTACCTTTACCTTTCCCTTTCTGTATAGGGGCTTCTTGTTTTTCTTTCACAGGATTTTCAATGCCTTTTCCCTTCTTCTTTTGGATAGGGGTCTTTGGTTTCTCCTCCATAGGATTTTCAATGATTTTTCCCTTGTTCTTTTGAATAGGGGTTTCTGGTAAAGACTGTTATTTGAAAACCTCCTTAGGAATTGATGATCTTGTGAAAGGTTTTTTACCCTTGATTTCAACTACTGGAGGAGAAGAGGGAAAGATAATCTTCTTCCCTCTCTTGGATGTAGCTTTGGTAGAAGAAGGGACCTCTTCTAACCCTGGTGGAGGAGGTGGTGAAAAATATCTGTGTGGAGAAGGACAAACTTCCTCCTCAACTTTTGTGACCTGCTTATTGACCTCTGAAACTTGAACAGAGGCCCTGCTCTTTCTCTTCCTACTGGTCCCTGCTTTAGTAGCACTGGTGGATGACAAAGACTTTCCTTCTGTGATTGAGGAGTTGATGCTAGATCCAACTTGAAACGAGAAGTCACAACAAAATTCTCCCACGAAATCTCTTTCTTACCCAATTCCTCAGAGACTAGCATTCTGATCAATCCAGAATCGAAGAGGCTAGAATCAACATCTTTAGATTTGGTTTGTATCCTGTCTGACATCTTACCTATACTCCATAACAAGTAATAGGGAATATTCATCTCAACCTTACTAGTAAAATGTAGCAGTTTAGCCTTACATGGTACTGGTACATTGTGTTAAATCTCCCCTCACATGTAAAATATATCTGTATGATCTTCAATATTCTGTCAAACTGTTCAATCAATTCATTCCTTGGCATACTTTTAGACAAATCATTGGCTTGATATTCTAGTTTAAATATATATTGAGCATAGGCTGAATTCAAAACCATGGCTTTGAACCACTTTTCACCTGTAATGGGAATTCCTGTTGCAGCTAAGATAGAGGCTTCAATCACCTCAAATTCCAAATCCTCAACCTGGGTTTTCCTTCCATCAAAGTGTAATGCAAATTGTCTTGCTACCTCTGGATGGCCTCTCTGCATGTTCTGGTAGAATGAGAGAGACCCAATTGTTTGAAAGACCTCTCTTGCAATGGATTTTGTATAAAAATGATGCATGTCCACCGGTTCTATCCTAACCACCTTGCCACCTTTGTGTGTCTTCCTTGATTGAGGAGTCTCCATGGATCAAAAAGAGCCATTTTAAAAGGCTTAAGGGATAGTAATGACCAGGAAATATTTAAATCAGGCTTCAAATGTACAAGGAAGACCCCTTTCTAAACAGACTAGTGATTAGTAAGCCAAGATTTGACTTTGGGAATTACACCCTTATTCTTATATAGGTATTCAAGAGTGTAGACAGTGAGGGGGTAATTTGAAATTATCTCTCTGCAATTGAGTAAAAAATGCCTGACTCCAAGATGAAAGGAAACAGTGAAGGCAGAGAGGGTTTAGGCAACGCCTTTGGGTAGAGCAATGCATATGCAGAGGATAAGATATTTATAGGCTTGAAATTTCAATGGCTAAGGCAGGTAGTAGTATTCAGACTTAGACATAGGAAATGAAGATATTGGTCCTAAAAAGAAAGAAGACAAGACTATCATGGAAAGACAAGTCCCTTATGACTCTGCAAACTTGGAAAACCAAAAACCGAGCGCAAATTTCTTGTGAAAATTAATATGCAGAGGAGGAAACACGTGATACCTGTGGAGTAGACACCCGTTGCGATATCCAATGCAATCTTAGGATGAAATTGTGAAAAATTCGACCCTCAAATCTTTCTTAGCATCAAATTTTCTTGCCTTGTTGTCGCCTGATCAGAACTTATGAATTTGCGCAGCACAACACTATTGATTTTTTCAAACTTAGAAATAGTTACCATGGATTGTAAATGCAAGATATTGAAGGCATCTTTAACCAAATTATGGCACTGAAAACAAGGGACATGACATCAGATGTGGCAATCATGTCTCGAGGTGGAAGTATGATAAATGAAAAAGGTGCTATGGAACTGCTTAATGAGTGGGCAATGATCCAAATCAAAAAATGATTAGACAGGTAAGCAAGGACGATGAGGCATGCCTATGAGGTCATGAGTGAGGAGAAATGTGCATCACATCAGTCTAATCATGGGAGGGATCGACCTAGGGACAAGTCATGAAGGGGACCAAAATAAGTCATGAGCTGAAACAATTCTACGACCAAAAATCAATTTGAGGATCAAACTAGAGCTAAGACTCAAAATTTTAATCATTTAAGGGGTCCTACCAAACATAAACTTTAAAGGGATGAAAATTTAAAAAAATTTAAAATCTAAGGCTTAAAAAAGGATAAAAAACAAACTAAAAGACCCAAGGCAATTTAGTGTGATAACATTGGTTCCACAGGGGATGGCATGCCCCCTGCGGGCTGCCAGGAATGAGTAGATTTAGTGCCTTATCTTAGGGCTATGGGGTCATTTATTGAAACAAAAATAAAAAGAAAATGATATTTACAATGACAAGAAGAGCCACTCAAGGCTCAAGAAAAGTACTTTTTCAGGAAATGCCCATTGACAGGGCCACCAAAAACCTCTTCATTCTCCATATTCTGCAACTTGAAAGTGTTATTAGAGAATACCTCAGAGATTTTGAAAGGACCGATCCATAAAGATTCAAATTTACCGTGCTTTCCTTTCTCTTGTTTCGGTGCATCCCACTTGAGCACCGGATCGCCCAATTGAAAATCCTCTTTGTTCACCTTTTTTTCAAAAGATTGCTTGATCTTCAGTTGATGGTCAGATGTTTTGTCTACAAGCTGCTCTCGAGTCTGTTGCACTTCAACCAGCTGATGAATCCTTTTGATCATATGATCAGGTTCCCCTTGATAATATTGGAAGAATGTTTCCACAAGTAATGCAAGATGAGAAGGAAAAATTGCCTCAATTCCATACACCAGCTAGAAAGGGGAAAGTCCCAAGGACCTTTTTACCATCACTTTGTCAGCCCATAGAAAAAATTTGAGTTTCGAATCCCATGCCTTTTTGTTATCCTCTAACAAATTTTTAATGAACTTTATAATGATTTTGTTTTAGGATTTTGCAATCCCGTTTCCCTGAGGATAGTAAGGGGTAGAATGAATCAAAGTGATCCCAAAATGTTGACAAAATTGAATTGATGGTTCAGCCTTGAAAGATGCAACATTATCAATGACAATTCTGTCAGGACACCCAAACCTTGCCATGATGTCTTCAAGGAAACCAATGATCACTTTGTGGGAAGCATTCCTTGTGGGACTAGCTTCAATCCATTTAGTAAAGTAATTTGTAGTAGTCAAGATCCATCTATGTTGGCCATTGGAAGCAAGATGAATTTCCCCGATAAAATCTAGGCCCCACTGCTAGAAAGGTTTTGAAGCTGCTACAGGTTTTAATGGCAAAGACTTAAGTTGTTGCTTCCCAGAGAACTTTTGACACTTAGCACAGGCTCTGATATTAGCACAAACATCAGTGAACAAAATGGGCCAGAAGTACCCATCCCTGAGGATCTTGTATGTCGTGGTTCTCCAATAATTATGCCCCCCACATAAACTATCGTGGAAATCAGACATGATCTTTTGGGCTTCTTGGGGGTCTAAGCATCTCAAAAGAATTCCTAATGGATCCTTCCAATACAAAAATTTATCAACAAGGCAATACTTTATTGATTTTTGTGTTCAGGCTCTCATCTTGTTCTTTTCCATACAACTTGGAGGCTATAAATTTTGTATAAAAAATATAATGTCGTTGTACTAGCTGTAATTTTCCAAAGTAGAGATGATTTGAGAACTTCTATCAGTTATTTCCGCCTGCTGATTTTGTGAACATGAGAGGATGAAATTCACTCCCAATGCTGAGCAATTTGATTTAGCCAAGATCTTGGCTAAACCCTGGCCTTTAACCAATTTGGTAGGCTTAATATCCAAATCAAATTCAGGTAGTTTAGCAATCCACTTGCTTCTTTTTTCTGTCTATATCAGGCTGAATAAGAATTTATTTTACACCAGCTGATGGGACATAAGAAGTAACTCTTGAATGCAGGACATAAAATTTGAAGGACTTAAGATCTTTAACCAATGCATAGGCTTGTTTGTCCATGATGTCATATTTTAGTTCAACATATCTCAATTCCCTATTGAAAAAGGCAATTGGATGCTCTAAGCCTTCAACATTCTTCTGTAATAGGACTGTCGCTACTGTATCAAAAAAGGCAAAAGAAAAAATAATAAATTCCTTGGAGTAGTCGGGGCTGACAAGAACTGGGGCTTCAGTCAAGGATTTCTTTATTTGATCAAAAGAATCACGAGACTCAGTAGTCCATTTGATTTCACTATCCTTCCTCAGCATGGCCGTGATTACTTAACCAACTTAGCAAAATTTGACACAAATCTTCTCAAAAAATTGATTTTTCCCAAAAAAGATTGTACCTCTTTTTTGGATATAGGAAGTGACAATGTTCATATAGACTAAGTCCTACTGGAATCAATCCTTAATCCTTCATCTGACACAATATGCCTCAATAATTTTCCTTCTTTCATGGCAAACAATGATTTTTTCGGGTTCAAGGAGAGGCCAACTTTTATGCATTTCAAGAAAAGCTTTCTTAAGTGATCACAATGTTCTTTATTAGACTGAGAGTGCACTGTTATGTCATCTAAATAGATAACAAAAAACTTATCCTTTTCTCCAATAAATGTTATATCCATAGCTCGCTAAAAATTTTCCCCTGCGTTCATCAAACCAAAGGGCATCTTGGCATACATAAATGTTCCCTAAGGAGTGGTAAAGGTCGTCTTCTCCCTGTCTTTTGGAAAAATAGATACCTGATTGTATCCGAAAAATCCATCAACCATAGACATCCTGGATGCTCCTGTCACCTTCTGTAATATGTGCTCCATCTTGGGTAAAGGGTAATTATCCTTCTTTGAACTTCTGTTCAAATTTTGGAAATCAAGACAAAGTCTGATTTATCCATTCTTTTTTCTTACTGGGACCAAATTGGCTACCCATTTAGAAAACCTCAAAGGAATGATAATTTTTTCATCTAAAAGATTCTTAACTTCTTTCTCCATGACTGGAAGCAACATAGGATTAATTTGCCTCAACTTTTTCCTGAAGGGTTTGGTGTTTTCTTTTAATGGGATCTTGTGCTCTATTATGCTTGTGTCATAAGTTCTGAGATCTTCATAAGTCCAAGTGAATAAATCAACAGATTCCTTCAACAACTTAGTATATCCTCTGTTCTCCTGATAGAATACTTGACAATTTGACATATTTCGGATCCTTTTCAGTGCCCACATTGCACTCAGTTATATATGCATCATTAATGGATACCTTCCTTTTCAATGCAGCATCATTCTCATCAAATAATCTTTCCAAAGGAACCAGTCCCTTTGGTATATGATTGGTAGGCAACTGCACAATATGATGATTAGCAATTTTATTGAGGAAAAGATCGGCATGTGGGGTAACTTCTGAGTCATGATCCTGATCAATGTGTAATGCAGAAAACTCATCAATAGTATCAAGAAAATTTTTAAGCTCTAAATCATCTTCAAACACCTTCCAATATTTTTCATTGTCCGACATAGAAGTCCTGTATTTGACTTCTACATCATACTTGATTTTTGGTGGTATAGGAATTCTGAAGTTGCTTGCTGATACAACCAAAGAATCAACCACGGTATTTTCTTCTCTAGGAATGAATGATATATTAAAAGCAGAGAAAAAAGTTTCCTCCAAATCTCACACTTCATTTTTGTAAGATCTAAGTCTAGGGTGATTTGTTTGATAAAGATTTTTAATCTAATGGACTATCAATTCAACATCCCCAAATACTGATAGCTCTTATATCCCCATGTCTTTGGCTTCCCTCAATCCCAAGACAAGAGCCTCATACTTTGCCACATTGTTAGTAGTCTCAAATTCTAGTTTATATGACAAAGATATAGTTTCTTGAGTTGGTGAGACAAAGAGCACCCCAGCACCAACACCTTCCTTAGAATAGGCTCCATAAAAAAACATCTTCCAGATAGAAGTGGTTAAAAGAGGCTCCTTAGAAAAATTGATGGACTGTTTTCTAATTTCTAAAGGGGCTTCAGGAGCATCAATGAGCTGCAAAATACTAGATCCTAGATATGTATCAAAAGAAAAAACAAGGTGGTTTGTGGGATTTTCTTTATCACTAATGATGTAAGCCAATTGAGCTTCCCTGTAAAGTCTTCTATGCTCTCCCCCCAAAATAGGAATAGTAGCATAAGAGAGATCCATCTGCAAGGTTCCCCCAAGTCTGTTTATCTAGGATCTTGATAAGAGCATGCCAAACGTGGGGAGAACATCAACAACTACAATATCCATAAGTATATTCTTCATGGGCAAATGAAATAACGTCACCACCATATCCTTAATGACTCCAATACACTTGAATTTTCTGGAGTCAAAAGAATAAAAGTCATGATAAGTCTTTGTGATTTCTAACCCAAGTTCATCCATAATAGATTTTGGCATAATATTGTGGTATGCCCCTGAATCCATTAGACAATTGTGTAACACTTTATCATGTATATTTAGTGAAGTATATAAATGTGGGGATGAGTCATATCCATATTCTATCAAAGGACCTAAAATCACTGCTATTTTTTCATCTTGAAGATTTATTGAGTCAGTGGCATTTGGAGATGATTCTGGTTGTAACATTTTGGATAAATATTTTTTAAAATCCTCATTTTTTATCAATTCCAAAAAAGGTATAGGGATCTTTATTTTCTAGATCTCATTCTCAAAACTGAAGGAAGGGGAAGGCTTCAATATCTCTTTGGTTTCAGGAGAAGGATTTATGAGCAGAACTGGTGGGATTTCAGAGTCTTTTTCCTTACTGCTCACTATCATAGCCTTGGCAGAATCTTCTTTTTGAGCAGGCTGATTAAGAGCATCCGTTTTTTCTTCATTCTTCTTAGATCTTAGATTATATCTACTAGCATTTTCTTTTTCTTTCTCTCCCTTACTTAACTCATTGATTGAATATCCATTAAAGATTGTTTATAAGAAGATTGAGCCAAGTGTGGGGATGGGGATGTGTCACATAAGTAGTGAATCTTAGGATTAGCTTTTTCCTCCACTTCTTCTTCATCAACAACCAAATTATTGTGTAAAGGATCTTGTACCCTCTGATCATCTCTTTATCTATTTCTGCGATCTCTAGGAAAGACTTTAGGAGAATTATTTGGTCTCCTGTAGTTACCTCCATTATTAGTGTTCTAAGCATTTATATATGTCCGTCTTCCTTCTGATTTTATCTTCTCAATCTCAGTGGAAAGATATTTTACTAATTTGGTCAGCTCATCTACTTGAGAATGGAAAACAAAGGAATTAGAAGTTGAAGCTTCACCTCTGTTTTTTCTTCTATCCCTATCAGATTTTCCCCTGAGCTTATCTGATGCCAAATTTGTGGATTCTACCTCTAAGGCAACATATTGCATATGAACTAAGGAAGGTGACCTTATTTCTCTCAAAAGGAGGCATAATTGAGCGTCAAATGCACTAGCATAAGTTATTTTTGTAGAGGTTTCAGTGGATTTTATCTCATCAGGGATCTTGTTATACATTTCGTTAAATATTTTAGAAAAGTCAGAGATAGACTCTCCTTCTTTCCTTTTCAAGGACCCAAATTCAGTGATGTAGTACAAAAAGTCCTTTTTGTCCCCCCAATGCCTCAAGAAGGATTCATCCAATGCTTTAATACCAGTAATGGATCTAGGGGCCAGACCCCTAACCCACTTCTCAGCCTCACCAAAAAGGCTTTGGACAAAAATCCTCATCCACACATCCTCATTTTCAATATTTTAGTTATCTGCATAGCTATAGAAAGCAACAAGATGTTCCTCAGCTATTATATCTTCTTCTCAAGTAAAATTGGGCATGTGTTTCAAATAATCTCTAGGTGGGAGAGCATTCACTGGCTGGGGTAAGACTAGAGGAGCATATCTTGTAGCCACTATGGCATTCATCCTATTTGAGGGGGTTAACAATTGCCATTTGATTTTGGATTCTTGGCGAACAAGAAGGAGAAGGAGGATTTAATGTGCACATATTAGGAGAAGGAGGGAAGTATGAAGGGGGGGTTTCAGTTTTAAAAACATAAGGCCGAGTCTTGGAAGAAGATGGTAAGGTCTGAAAAGAATATGAAGTTCCTACTTTTTTGGCAGCAAAATATTTAACAGAAGGAGGTGTAGAAAAACCTAAATTATGGAAATATTCAAAACTATCAAGACCAAAACACTTCTCAATATCAGGTGAAGAGAATATGTCATTGTTTTCTTCTTTCAATTCTGTTTCAAAGGAAGAGTATTCAACATGAAACTCTTGAAAATCTAGTTTTTTAGATACTTCAGCAGAAGCTAAAGAAAGCTTACTTGATAAAACAAATGGAGTATCAAGAGTGGAATCAGGAAAATGACCAGAAACACTTGTAGCAATAGAAAAAAAACCTCTCAGAGAAGCTTTTCCCTTCTTGATTATTTTCTCTAGGTCAGCCTCAGATGGAACCAAAGGTAGTTGTGGATTTAATCTCATATGTCTGCCTTTAGGTGCCAGAGTTGAAACAATGGAGTCACCAGGTGCAAGCTGTAATCTTCAAGATACTGAGTTCTAATGCACCTTTAGAACTAGCATATTGTGTAGTTTAATCCTAGGGAAAAGTATTCAAATCATTCCCTGACAACGATGCCAAGAATGTTAACACTAGGAGTCACCTTCAAATTGCATGGAAGGCAAGCCTAGTACTCATCAGGTGTATAAGTGAATGTAAGGGTGTTTAAAGGTTCAAATGGAAAAGGACTCAAATGATAATGTTATAACTCAGATAATAGGGCTAGAATGCACCAACAATCAAGGTCTTGTCTAACTTCAATCAGTAGTTTGGGAGTAATTATGAATAGAGGGAATACTTGAATAAGAGAAATGTAGGGGCTATTGTAAACATCAGGTCTACAAAAGCCTAAGGAGGAAAGTTTCTTAACACAAGATCTTCTTGAACTGAGAAACTAAGGAAGCTAAATAAACATCATGGTAACATAATGATCAAACATCCATCAAAACATCACCACAATCATTCATGTGAATCATTCAAAGCATGCACATTTAACATCAGAAGCAAATAAGCTGAAAGAGAATATGATTTCTATTAGTCAAAATTTCTTAAGTCTAGTACATCACTAGATCACAGTTACTTCATCAAAATATTACATTCTAAGGGAGCCTTGATCAACCATCCGAACCTACTAAAGCAATTGATCTATCTTTTTATAACAAAAGGGAGGTAACAGCTGTAGGTATGGGATGGCCTCCTTCCCTTGAAAAACTCTAAACATTTATTTGATCTAACAACTTATCTAACCACCTATGCTATAAAATAGGAAAATGTTGGTGACTAATTCAACCAAACTTCAAACTAATTTGATTCCCTTTTGTTTTGCAACTCCTTGTTTTCCACGTGTCTTTCAAAGCACGTGGTTGTCTTCATGATGCCAACTATTGTTTCTACAACCTTCTCCATCATCAATTTATCCAAAATTTGCTAGATTGGTCTTTCTAGATCCCTGATGTTTGTTGGCAGCTTCCTTGGGTAGAAAATCTGGGTAGCGCACTACAAGGAGAAAAGGTAGCACCACTGTGTTGCATATTCTTGCAATTTTTTTCCCTCTGTGAAATACTCGGTAGCGGCTGGACGTAGCGCCACTATGCTGCATATATGTACAGAATCCGCTCTCTGTGAAATATTAGGTAGTGCATTTAGGTAGTGCCATTGGGTTGCGTCTGTATGGAAATTTTGTTCTCTGCAAAATATTAGGTAGCGCCACTTATGCTGCATCTGTGTGCATGATTAGGTAGCATTTCCCAAAATGCAACACTTTCAATCTTGAACATGTGAAGAACAATTGGTGGTCTTTCATGATGAAAAAACCATTTTAATTAGGTGTCTTGACCATACAATAGGTAGTTCCCTTTACCACTGGGGAAGCTATCACTTAGAAAAAACCCAAAACTCTGATAGTTAACACTTAGAAGCCTATATAGATGGCAGAGGAAATATTTGAATTTAGTTAACCATCCCAAAAAGGAACCATCCTAAAAAATGGGGCTTACCTTTTACCATCTAGTTTATCATTTTGACACTTAACCTCACACTCTTTTTGGTAGAAAGAGGATCCTCAATTGACACAACAGACTTCTTCTTCTTAGCATTGATAGGATTCTTTAGTGTAGTTGTGCTCTCCTGAGCTGCTGGTTTATCATCCTCAATGGTAGCTTCAACCAACACCTGTAAATTTCTTTGGGCTACCTCATCTTGAAAGTGCTTCAACTCTTCCTCTAGCTTCCTTTTCTGAGACTGAAAGCCTTTGTTCTGTCTGTAAATATTCTTTAGCTATCTATGAAGGGGTTGGGCCCTTCTTGTTGCAAACCTAGCCAAGTCAAGGGTGTCACTGTAGCCATCCATAAGCTCTGTCATCTTGGCTCTGTCAGAAATGGCTTCCTTTTTCAATTGAGACACCTCCTTTCTTGCATCTTTAAGTTTCCTGATAAGTCTCTTGAAGGTCTGACTGTTAGGAGGAGCAATGTTATGCATATTCTCAAAAGGTTTTTTCTCAGTCTCCTCTTCCACCTACATGGGAAGTGTCTTGTCCAACTCATTAGGCTTTTTGGTGGCTTTTCTTTTACCTTTCTTCCTCTACATAGGGTTTTCTTCATTTCTTATCACAGGCTCCTCAAAGTCTTTCATAGAGATTTCATCTTTTCTCTCCAAAGATATTTTAGTACCTTTACCTTCCCCTTTCTATACAGGGGCTTCTTGTTTTTCTTCCATAGGATTTTCAATGCCTTTTCCCTTCTTCTTTTGTATAGGGGTCTTTGGTTTCTCCTCCATATGATTTTCAATGCTTTTTCCCTTCTTCTTTTGAATAGGGTTTTTTGGTAAAGACTGTTATTTGAAAACCTCCTTAGGAATTAATGACCTTGTGAAAGGTATTTTACCCTTGATTTCGACTGCCCGAGGAGAAGAGGGAAAGAGAATCTTATTCCCTCTCTTGGATGTATATTTGGTAGAAGAAGGCCCCTCTTATAACCCTGGTGGAGGAGGTGGTGACAAATCTCTATGTGGAGAAGGAAAAACTTCCTCCTCAGCTTCTGTGACCTGCTTACTGACCTCTGAAACTTGAACATAGGCTCTGCACTTTCTCTTCCTACTGCTCCCTTCTTTAGTAGCACTGATGTGTAACAAAGGACTTACCCTCTGTGATTGAGGAGTTGATGCTAGATCCAACTTGAAATTAGAAGTAACAACAAAATTCTCCCATGAAATATCTTTCTTACCCAGGTCTGTAGAGACTAGCATTCTGATCAATCCAGAATGGAAGAGGCTAGAATCAACATCTTTAGATTTGGCTTGTATCCTGTTTGACATCTTACCTATACTCCTTAACAAGTAATAGGGAATATTCATCTCAACCTTACCAGTAAATTGTAGCAAGAACCTTACATGGTACTTGCACAATGTGTTAAATCTCCCCTCATGTGTAAAATATCTTTGTATGATCTTCAATATTCTGTCAAACTGTTTAATCAATTGATTCCTTGGCATACTTTTAGACAAATCATTAGCTTGATATTATATTTTAAGGAGATCTTTAGCATAGTCTGAATTCAAAACCATGGCTTTGAACCACTTTTCACATGTAATGGGAATTCCTGTTGCAGTTGAGATAGATGCTTCAGTCACCTCAAATTCCAAATCCCCAACCTTGGTTTTATTGCCATCAAAGTGTAATGAAAATTGTTTTGCTACCTCTGGATGGCTTCTCTGCATGTTCTGGTAGAATGAGAGGCACCCGACTCTTTGAAAAACCTTCCTTTCCATGGGTTCTGTATCAAAAAGATGCATGTCTACCAGTTTTGTCCTAACCACCTTTCCACCTTTGTGTGTCTTCCTTGATTGAGGAGTATCCATGGCTCAAAAAGAGGGATTTGAAAAGGCTTAAGGGATGGCAATGAGGAAATCTTTAAATCAGGCTTCAAATGTACAAGGCTGACCCCTTTTTAAACAGATTGGTTATTAGTAATCCAATCTTTGATTTTTGGAATTACACCCTTAGGCTTATACAGGTATTCGAGAGTGTAGATAGTGAGGGGATAATCCAAAAGTATCTCTCTGCAATTGAGTAAAAAATGCCTAACTCCAAGATGACATGAAACAGGGAAGGCAGAGAGGGTTTAGGCAACACCTCTTGGTAGCACAATGCATACGTGGAGGATAAGATCTTTACAGGATTGTGATTTCAATTGCTAAGGTAGGCAACAATAATCAGACTTAGACACAAGAAATGAAGATACAGATCTGAAAAAGAAAGAAGACAAGACTATCATGCAAAGGCAAGTCTCTTACGACTGTGCAAACTTGGCAAACCAAAACCCAAACGCAAATTTCTTTTAAAAATTAATATGTAGAGGTGGCAACACATGATACTTGTGGAGTAGACACCTATTGGTATCTCCAACACAATCTCAGGATGAAATTGTGAAAACTTCGGCCCTTGAATCTTTCTCAACATCAGATTTGATTGCCTTGCTATCGCCTGATCAAAACTTATGAATTTGTGTAGCAAAAAACTGTTGAGTTTTTCAAACTTATAAACCATTACCAGGGATCGAAAATGAAAGATATTGAAGGCATATTTAACCAACTTATGGCACTAAAAACAAGGTACATGACATTAGTCATGGCAATCATGACGCGAGGTGGAAGTATGATAAATGGGAAAGGTGCTACATAACTTCCTGATGAGTGGGAAACGCTCCAACTCAAAAAATGATCGGGCAGGTAAGAAAGGACAATGAGGCATGCCTATGAGGTCATTAGTGAGGAGAAAGGTGTGTCAGATTAGTCTAATCATGGGAGGTATCGACCTAGGGACAAGTCATGAAGGGGACCAAAATAAGTCATGAGTTGAAACAGTTCTAGGACCAAAAATCAATTTGAGGATCAAACTAGAGCTATGACTCAAAACTTTAATTATTTAATGGGTCCTACCAAACATAAACTTTAAAGGGATGAAACTTCTAAAAAATTTAAAATCTAAGGCTTAAAAAAGGATAAAAAACAAACTAAAAGACCCAAGGAAATTTAGTGTGATAACAGGTGGGAAGAGGGAAAGTATAGTCGAACACACAACCCCAACATATCATTCAAACGAAATCTTTACTCACAACCCCACCTTATCCTTGTAGGGAAGCCTTGACAAACTTCTCAGGATTCTCTAGAAGAAAAATTGTGCCATCTTTGTACACCTTCAACATGATCCAATACAATGCTAGAATAATACAATGCGGGTATTGATTTTCAGTTACATAGTTATTTTTGTGTGTTGGATGATAGCAGCAAGATGCCTTGCTATAAGTTAGTGGCCATCAAATGATGGAGTTTATTTATAGCAACGATATGGATGAAATCTATCAATGGAACCAACTTTGACTTTTCTGATTACTCTTCTGATATGAAGAAAATTATGGGGATTAATCAATTCAAATTGAATAATTTGGCGGTGACCCCAGACCTTGGAAAATTCATGGGATGGGTGTCTCGATTGGTGTGTGCATTGCTGTGGTAGTAGCCATTTTGGACCAGGGTTCTCCTAGAAAGAGAGAGCTAGTTGGCTCATGTAGAGAGGCATACATCGAGGGAAATACCTTCCAACATGATGTCAAGGAGAGACATTACCATATATAATGCTCAGAGACAAGAATTATCTAGGAGCAGTATACCTCCAGGACTGGATCATACCAAATAGCAGAGATAGTTCTAGTGATCATGGATACAATGAGTCAATACCAAATGTAGCACAAATATGATGATAGATCGAGTAGATGATGAAAACACATTATGCGACTCAGAGGGAGAAGGTGTAGAATTCCTAATACATGAGTCTAGCCATGAGATGATGAGGAAGCAAGCATGGCAACAATTCTAGTGTATATAGAGGCACTCCCAGAGAGGGAGGCGGTACTACATCCAGAGGGAGAAAAGGTTGAGTTACCTCCATAGAAGGAGGAAGAGCTACCTTTAGTGTCAGAGGGAGCATAGATAGAGGAGGAGGTATCCTTCAGGAGATCTAGAGGATCTCATATGGAGATTGATAATGAGAGAGAGGAAGAGATGGTGCCTTCTCCCTGTCACCCTCCAATAGTTCATAGGGAGACAATTGAGCCTATTGATCCCGTTGATCATGTAGCTCTAGTTGATGTTCTTAGAGATATTGTAGTAGGTCAAAAGAGACCTTCATGGGCTCGTCAAACTCTACAGGAGGAAGAAGGACATGCAACTCCTCATGTTACCTTCCAAGAGAGAAAGAGACCTTAGAGATATTCACGCTATGCCAAAACTATGAGCCACATCGTTGATTCCAAGCCTTCCTGCTATGAGGAGTCATCTAGTCAGCCATTATGGAAAGATTCCATGATGGAGGAGTATCAGTCCATCATGAAGAATGATGTGTGGGATATTTTTATGAGACCTTAGGGGAAGTTTGTAGTGACTTTCAAGTGGATCTATAATATCAAACACATAGCTGATGGGAGCATCGAGAAACAAAAATAAATATTTATTGCTAGAGGATTCTCTTCGGTGGAGGGAATATATTATGAGGAGATGTTTTCTCCTGTTTCTCGATACACTTCTATCCAGATGATTATTTCCCTTGCAACATCCATATGTTGGAGACTACATCAAATGGTTTTGGAGTTAACCTTTCTCAATGGAGAGATTGAGGAAGAAGTATACATCAAGCCACCAGATGGTTTCATGATACATGAGAAGCAGTCTCATGTGTGCAGGTTGAAGAAGGCCCTATATGGACTCAAGCAGGCACTTTGAGTGTGGTATGTGAGGATTGATGGACACATGATTAGTTTTGACTTCAACAAAAGTGTTGCTCCCAACCTGTACTACAAGATTGTTAATGGTGAGTCCCTGATTTTGGTCCTCTACATTGATGATTTATTCCTCACCGGTTCAAAGAGCCTTATTTTTTAATGCAAGTATGTGTTGGCCTCTGAGTTTTAGATGAAGGACCTTGGTGTGATTCAGTACTTCTTGGGACTAGAGGTGTGGCAGAGAACTGATGAGATATTCCTGAGTCAGGGGAAGTACACTATTGAGATATTGAAGAAGTTTGGGATATTGAACTGTAAGCCCATGACTACACGAATGGTGATGAATCTGAAGAAACTAAGTGTGTCTTCTTCTGATTCCAACAATATTGATCTGACCCTGTACAAACAACTAAGTAGATCATTTATGTATATGATTAACACAATAACTGATATCTGTTATGCAGTGAGTGCACTTAGCTAGTTTATGAGTCAACTGAGATAGACACATCGAATTGTTGTGAAGCATCTGTTGAGATACCTGCAAGGCACAATTGGACATGGTGTGAGATATACTTCCAGTATTTACATGAGATTGTAGGGATATAATGAATCTCATTGGGCAGGGAGAATAGTGGATAGGAAGAGAACCTTCGGGTGTTTCTTCACTTTTGGATCTACCATGGTTTTCTGGTGTAGCAGGAAACAAACTTCCATGGCTTTAAGCAGCAAAGAAGCAGAGTACATTTCATTGAGTGTGGCAGTTTGTGAAGCAATGTGGCTTCACAAGCTCCTTGAATATTTATTTGTACATGCTAGATTCCACCATTATTTATTGTGATAACTAGAGTTGTGTGAACATCTCATAGAATTTAGTGTTTCATGAAAAATAGAAACACATTGAGATCAAGTACCATCACATCTGAGACATGGTGCATAGGAAGGCAGTATTGGTGACGTAACTTCCTATAGATGAGAAGGTTGTTGATTTTCTTACCAAACCCCTTACCAAGATGAAGTTCAAGTACTTTCGTGATAGACTTGGTGTGGCAATGATACCTTGCTCACTGAGAGGGAGTGTTGATGTTTGTAGCTTCATGAGAAATTCTCCAAATTGTACTCCTATGTGACTGAGTTGAGTTGATATGTGAGGAAACTTATTTGAGAGGGATATGTGGGGTTGGGCTTATATACCAACATCCCTTGTGGAGAGCACATGATGGCATGTCCCTTGTGGAGAGCACATGAGGAGGCATCAAGGGAGTTGACCTTGATGTCACACACTATGGGGAGTTCACCCTAGTTTTTCTAGAGGGAGTAGCCTCTAGAAGTCCATATGGGAGTGCCATGTGTGATAGACATTCTCCAGATCATACTCCTCTGTGACTGAGTTGATTTTATGTGTGAAGACACTTATCCAAAAGGGATAGGTTGGTTTGGTCCTATATCCCAACATCCCTTGTGGAGAGCACATGAGGACATGGCCCTTATGGAGAGCACATGATGACACATCAAGGGAGTTAACTTTGGTGTCACACACTATGGAGAGTGTTACACATCAAAATTACTCACTTTGATAGTGTCGCAAGTGTCGTCATTACAAAGGTCGCAAGTGTCGCACTTTTCTCACAAGTGTCACATGTGTCAGGGAAGCATACTGCCATGATGCCTATGTCGTGCCTATAACGACATGAGAAGGACACTTGAAACACCCCAAACATTTGATTTGGAAGAGGAGAAATGAGTCAACAAGCTTGCAAACCTTTTTCCATCTGAAAGCACCTCAAAAACTAAGTTTTTGGAGGGGAGCGCTCCCCCTTACACTATCTCGGAGCACCGACGCTCCCCCTTACACTATCAGGGAGTGTTATAAAGCTCCCCTGGCCCTTTTGATGGAGCACTATATATTTTGAGAGCGCTGGCACCCCCCTAAAGCCTACTAGGGAGTGCTACAATCCTCTGATGGTCCTTTTGAGGGAGCACTACCTATTCTGGGCAGTAGTTAAGCTGTTGAGATGAATGGGGGAAGCATCTTTTCATTCTTGGAAGGCAGTTGGATTCGAATCCCTAGTCCA
>JZKD02S2016579.1:45076-57810 GCA_000966675.3 Picea glauca
TTTATGGGAAAGAAACATGCCACTGTATTATATTAAGTAAAAGTGGAAGATACAACCAAAAAGCCTTGATGTTGCGAAGTTCCCTTTCGGCGGCCCTTTTCTCTAACACACACACACTTGCTCCAAGCTTGCATAAATATGATCCACAATAACTTGATGGACCGAAATGAAGCCCTCAAGCATCAACAGTAGAATTCCTCACACAATTCTCAGCCTATTCAACCTTAATCATTCCTTACTTTCTCTTTTCTTATTGCTTAATGCTTAACATTCTCCATGAGAAATACATCATTATATAGGAGAAAGAGAGATGGTTAAAGAGATCACGATGATCCCACCAAATCAGAGAGGCGAGTAGGATCTCAACCTTACAGATGCCACCTCATATTCTAGAAGATTCCTTCTAGAACTTTCATGAACTTCATCCTTTATTTAGTATTCAAACGTCGTCGCACCCTATCTATAAAGCAGCATGAGGAAACTCCACAAGCCAGGTTTAGGACAGCCTGCGGAAATCAGGCATTTTCGTACTATGTATTATGCCTAGCCTATGACGTCCTTCTAAAAAAATTTTTTGTAGAGGAAACCAGTCACTTTTCTCATGAGAAAGATCCTTTTGGGAGCCTGAACACATGTTTGTAGAAATATCACCAGGGTGACCAAAATAATGTGTAACAAAATTCCCCCCAAAGTATGAGGCTAGAAATTGTGACAGCCGAAATACTTTGTAGAATGTGTGTGTGTCAGAAACAAGGAGCACACCAATCGGGAACCTGCAAATAATCAACATCTGCATAATCATCATACCATTTCTGAGGTAGGCATTCCCATGCTCAGACTACAAGTGATTTAAATCACAAATGTCAGTCATGGCCACCAATTATACACTGTGGATCCATGTCACCAAGATTCTACATAGACACCAGGAATACACTGTGGATCTATGCTCTAGAAAACTCAATTTTGGACATAGCCACGAGACATACAAAGTGGATCTATGTGTCAATACAAATCATAAATACTCTATCGCAACTTGAACCAAAATGATGAGATCTAGGGTCTTCAATCTCATAGTCCGTAGGTACAAATCTAGCCATGCGATTACAGGTGTTGAAGTCGAACATGGTAGAAACCACTTGATTACCAGTCATTAATGAAAATCTTTAACAAGTATAAGGGAAATCACCATTGATGTCAATGACTCCCAAGGTACCTTAGTACAATCCATCGAATGTGAATAAATGAGCTGAAGTCAAACACTCGATGGAATCTCTCGATCAAGGACCAATGATGTGAATCCATTGTCGAAAGCAAAGAAACATGCCATTGAGGCATGCAAGATCTAAGGTACTAAAAGATTTCTAAGTCTTGTTCCCGAATGATGGGTTGAAGTCGACAGGAAAAGACTCACCACAAGAGAGCCTTGATGTATCCCCCATCAATGACACGAAATAAGTAACATATTTAGAGTAGATCAAAGTATGAAAATGATTTGAAACTGACACAGGGAAGGCCGAAATGGTAGGAATTGATAAATGCAGATGGTCGACTCAATAGAGGGTTTGTTTGGACTTCTATTGAACATATGAATGACACGACAATGGTCTTGGCAGCATTGACTCAAGGACGACCCAAGATATGAACTTGCAAAAGGTCAAATGAGAGAAAAATGGATTTCCCACCCCAGATACAAAGATAAAGGGGGTGTCATGTTCAAGAGCGACTATTACTGCCACTAACACAAATACTGAGACACATTTTTTTCCCAAATTTTCCCCCACCATTTCTGGCGAGTACCTCTTTATTTTTACACAAGCTTAAGGAGGATAACATATGCTTTTTGATATAAGCTCATCCTTCGGACGAGTCCCTCGAGGTATGTTTAACGAACCCTAAGAAGGAGTGGTTCAGTCCCATATGGGTCTTTCGATGTTTGTTTAATGAGTCCAAACATAGAAAACTCGGGGGTTTTTCATGTTTAGAGAGTCTGAAAAACACTTAAAGAGAACTCTCTCAGTTCATTTTTCGTAAATTAGTTTGATGAGACCGAAAAAGTGATAACCTACCGCCCATCAAACATTTTCTTCAAATACTTTTACGAGTGTGAAAAGAACAAGGTCGCTCGATAATATTTTTGTTTTTACGAAGCGTGAAAAGAGCTTAAAGGATACTCCATAGGGGTTCCTTTTTCGTATAACTTTTACGAGTCCGAAAAAAGTGATAAAAGTTTACTCAGTTTTACTTGGTTACATTCTCAGGTATTTACGAGCACGAGAAAGAACAAAGACTAAACTCGGGATTGTTTTCACTTTTACACAAGCTTAAAAAAAAAAAAAACTATGTTTGGGATAGATTTTATTTTTACACAAACTTAAAACTAGCCAAAACTATGTGTGGACCTGGTTTCATTTTTACACAAGCTCAAACCAGAGGAAACTATGCTTGAGATTTCCCAATGCATGCTTCACAGATTCACATGGTTGGTACTTATCCCCCAGCTTAAGAAGCTAGTGGCTTAAATTCAACATGAAGTCCAGAGGCTGAAAACATTGCCCTCCAAGCTTCGGTTCATCCAGCAGCATAGGAGGATGAAAAGAAGCTTCAAATACTATACATAACGAAGTACTTGACTCAAACAAAGAGAGGGAAAAACTATTTCATTTTTTAACGAGCTTGACACAGAAACACGAACTATGCTCGTGATGGGTTGTTTTATTTTTTAAGGAGCTTGACACAGAAGAAAAATTATGCTCGTAAGATTTGTTTTGTTTTTTAACGAGGTTTCCACAGAGATGAAAAACTATCCTCACAATTGGTTTCATTTTTTAATGAGCTTGAAATCAGAAAACCATGCTCTTAACTCTTCTTGATCATGTCTTCCAAGAGGACAACACTCTGGAAGGACACCATGTCAAGGGACAAAACTCGGTCATGGCCTCCAAGAGATCCTCACTTGACGGAAGAAACACACTTTGGAAGGAACACATGTCGAGGGTTGTGATAGGGGTATGGAGGTTAGGCTCCAATAGACCTACCAAAGAAATCACCATGTCAACTACTGGATCCAAATCATAAGAGATTGAGCGTACAATGAGAAGCTCATATGCATCGGCAGCTAAAGGCATGGGAGACAATGCCACATAATTGACCTGTGGCAGGGGCGATACCGTCTGCATATAAGAACCGTTTAGGGAGTCCATTGAGTTGATGGTCAAGTCAGGGCCAACAAATGAAAGTTGATCAATAGTCACCATTCTTCCATCGTGCGGGAAAGATATCACATGAAAAAGAGTGGATACAATAGCTTTCATGGCATATACATAATCTCACCCAAGGAGTAAATTGAAATCCAAGGGGTCCTGGACTACCATGACGTCAATAAAGACAATTTTCCCTCCCAAAGTCATGGGAAACTGAGGAAGGATCCCTAAAGGGTGAATGGTTATTCTTTTAAAAGCAAACAAAGTCTGAGTAACTGGTACAAGCTGAGGATAACCCAAATCTTTCCAAGCAAGAGAGGACAAAATACTAATGGACGAATCTTCGTCTATCAGCGTCTGAGGAACGTCCCGACCACAAACCCGTACTCTAATCTTGAAAGGGATGTGAGAGGGAAGACAAGGTCCAGTTAGAACACCAAAATTAAAAAGGATGGCCTCATTACTTGGAGGAGGTTCAACGGGAGAAGGAGGAATGCCCCCCATCACGGTAGATTATGTATCAACGAGAAAAATGTGGGCAGTGTCGGGTTTACTCTCGAGCAGGAGAGTAGGATCGACCGATGATGTGATCAGATCGACCACTTGAGTTGCATTCTCCAAATGGAGAATGGAGTCGACGGGTGGAAATGGATCGACCACTTGGGTGACACTCTCTAACGGGAGAGTGGAATCGACCAAAGATGGGATAGGATCGACCACTTTGTCAACTGATTCAACTAAGGATGTGAAGATATTGACTACATGATCAACCAGAGTGACCAATGAAGGGACCTGATTGATCATTCCATCAACTACAGGTGGGTCAAGAGTAAGCTTGCGATAAGCAACTGGAAGTTGAGGCTGGGAAATAGTCATGTCTTCCAACAATTTCGAGGCTTCATCCATACGAGGGAAAATGTGAGTTTGATGACTTCATTTTCATAACATGCACGGGAACTTGACTCTACTTTTCTTCTTCCCAACGATATCTTGACTAGTTGATGGGATTTCATTGACATGGTGATCAGAGGCTAATGACATGGGTTGGTGAGGGTGTCTAGACCATGTTTCTATAACCTTGGATAAACCAGGGAAATCCTTAAGAAGATGGCTACCCTTACAAATCTTGCAAGGGTACTTGGGCTTACGGATCGTTCGGGTGATCTTGGCATCATCAACACTCCCAACACGATTAACAGTAACTAGTTGTTTTCCAACATGTCCAGCAGTGGTTGGAGGTTTAAACCCTTGCTTATTTTTCTTCTTCTTATTCTTCCCTTTCTTCTTCTTCTTATTCAACGAGTTACTAGAATTAGAGCTTTCACTCGGTGGAGAAGATGAAACGAAAGAAGACCTTACAAGTGAGGATGGTGAAGAAAATCTTACTGGTGAAGAAGGTGAAGGATCAACATGAGGTTGATTTTCTTGGGGGGAAGTGCTTACAACAAAAGAACTAGCTGCATTCGAGATTACCTGAGTGGAAAACAACCATACTGGTAATCCAATGGTGAGACCTGGAAGGCTCAAAGTAGAGATGTGAGGAGGACCAATGTTTCCGTAAGAAGGAAAAACAAAAGGTCCCCTCATTGGTCATTCTAGGAACTGACGTCATTAAAAACAGATCCAACCTAGAGTCTGCTAGGGAAAACAAACAACACACGCTAAAAATCTAGTAAGCAAGCAAACAAACAAAACCTTCTCACAATGAACTCGCTAGTTGGTGATGAAATCCAACATCGCAAGAACAATATAAGAAGGGGATGAGATAGAGCGGGTGGAAAAGTTACATTGACGACCTGCTTAACAGACTTACACCCTGGTGCAAGCTCCCACACATAATGATCGATATACCCTCCAAGGAGCCCGAGTGATTTTGGCCAACGTCGATTCCAGGTATCGTGAAGACTTGCCCCTCCACAGTCACCTCGTGCAAAGACCCTAAAAAGATAGGCCACTAAAGTTACCAATCACTACAGTGATGCTTGGGGAAACAGTTGACAGTCCAATCCACGCACAAAGGCAGGGTATCTAGCCCGAAATCAACTCGAAAGGCTTCCACTCATCATTGTGGGTATACCTTCAAGCGACCCCCATAATACACGCAATCTCTACACCAATACCAAAAAAATAGGGTGAGTAACTCTACCAGTCTCAATGTGACCTCGTGATTGACCCTTGTGTCAGAAGGGCTTCCCAGGACAAAATGTAATAAGTGGATTTTACCGCTCCCTAACTCAAGATTCTATGTTTGTTTGCAGCTTTGGAAATTTATCTTTCACACCTATTCCAAAGCCCTACAACTAATCTAATGTAGGYTTGCTACCAGAAAATATAAAAATGTCTAATCAATTTTTATAAGTGCTTTATTTTTAAGGTTGTTATTACTCAAGAGGAAAAATGACGTGGACTAAATGATGTTTTGACCGACTCTAAACAATGCAAAGAAATGAGAATGCAAATATTTCACTTCGATGAAAGCTATATTACAAGAAGGAGAAGACGTTTATCATTCCCATATGCATAATGTCCCAAAAATTTTAACCTCATCAAAATCAAGAACTTCAATAAATAAGCCAAAGAGACTGTACACCAATACACGATTCTTTCCCCCCCAAAAAAAATGCCAAAACCCACGCAATTCCATTACTTCAAATGCAAGGATGCCCCCAATATAATATAAAGCAAGAAATTAAAATTTTTTGTTTCAAAGATAGCTAAAAGCAATAGCAAATCGATATGAAACAAAGCAACCCAAACAATTTTCTCTTTTAACACAAACTATTCAATAAAAGAAAAAGAAGTTCTTTCACAAAACAATTCTAAAGAAAAAACAATGCTTTGTAACCAAAAGACACTCAAAGCAAGAGATCAGATCTTTCAAAAGCAAACAAAGCAAAAACCAAGCAAAGAATGGCTAAAAGCAGATTCTAAATTGTCAAGTAGAGTGTAAAAAGACCCAACAAATCACCCCATCACCTATCATAGATCTGGGCAGGAAAAACTATCAAAAGATAAAAAAAAATCACAATCGTTGCAGGTTGTCAGGCTAACACAATACTTGGTGAATGTAAAACCATCCAAAACTTTAAATCAAATCAAAGACTTTTAAGCAATCAAACACTCAGAATCAAATTCAGAGATTATATCCTTGTTGATAAAAATCAAGAAGCAAAAGCTTACAAAATGATAATGAAAGGTTTGCAATATTTGAAAACCAATCAACAACAAGTCTTAAACTCAGAAATCAGTCAGATATTGGCATCAAAAGTTCCTACCAGGTGATCAAAGCAAAACTGGGCATCAAAAGACAAAAAGACCCAATCCAAAAAATTCTACAGGCAACGTTGCAATCCAGCGGTAGGGTACAGTGCGACGATTTGAGGTTTCCGCATGCTAGATATGGGTAGGGTGCAGAAAGTCTGCACTGGTCTAAATAGTCAAGGTGCAGTGATCTAAGGTTTCTACAGGTTGCATATAGAATACAGTGCGGAAATGCTTGTAAATAAAAGAAAATTGGAAAGAGGGCAAAGAGTCTAAATGAACTTTCAATTCCAGAGAGTCTGGATGGATCCCTTACAGACTCAGAGACTGAATTAAAATGAAAAGAGGTAGGCTAAGGGAAAATGGACAACAAAAACCAAAAATAGGTCTTTTCTCCCACTATGGTCGCCAATTTTGTAATTGGATAAAACGGTAAATGCGGACATAAACTGATCTCCCTAGATCCACCTAGATCTAGAACAAAACAAGACATGGCATGGCGCTTTCCCTAAGCTCTAATCATTGAATCTACTATCAAACAAGAGATGAGTGACATACTATTAAATATCACTTCCTTATGTCTTTGTTGTCCCTGCTTTACTCTAGTGCTCTTGTGATATTGATCCTGCAATGAAACACCAACCAACCAAAGTGAAAGCAACAATAGTATATTCAATGACAACCTATGCATGTGATCAAGGAGCCATGTAATAAAATGAGAATGATTGTATGGGAAAGAAAAATTCCACTGTATTATATTAAGTAAAAGTGGAAGATACAACCAAACAACCTTGATGTTGCAAAGTTCCCTTTTGGTGGCCCTTTGCTCTAACACACACACTTGCTCCAAGCTTGCACGCAGATGATCCACAATAACTTGATGGACTGAAATGAAGCTCTCGAGCATCAACAATAGAATTCCTCACACAATTATCGGCCTATTCAACCTTAATCATTCCTTACTTTCTCTTTACTTATTGATTAATGCTTAACCTTTTCCATGAGAAATCCATCATTATATAGGAGGAAGAGAGATGGTTAAAGAGATCAGGATGATACCACCAAATCAGAGAGGCGAGTAGGATCTCAACCATATGAATGCCACCTCATATTCTGGAAGATTCCTTCTAGAAATTTCGTGAACTTCATCCTTTCCTTAGTCTTCAAACGCCGTCGCACCTTGTCTATAGAGCAGCCTGGGGAAACTCCGCAAGCCAGGTTTAGGACAGCCTGCGAAAATCAAGCATTTCCGCACTGTGTATTATGCCTAGGCTGCGACGTCCTTCTAAAAACAAGTTTTGTAGAGGAGGAAACCAGCCACTTTTCTCATGAGAAAGATCCTTTTGGGAGCCTGAACACATGCTTGTAGAAATATCACCAAGGTGACCAAAATAATGTGTAACAATATGTAGGCGCAGCCCCGATCCTCGGGCTCCTGGTCACATGTGGACTAGCATATGGCCTTGGATTGGTGTTGGCCCCTCCGTCATAGGCTCCTAGTCATGTGGTTTGGCCATATGGTCGCGCCCTAAGCCTCCACACGCCCCATTCATACTCCTGGCCCCTGGTCTCTAGCCCCTAGTTGGTCGGGGTTGGCCCTCGCCGATCGGGGCTTATCCCCTATACAATGCCACCGTTAACTTAAAACTATATTTGGTTGAATATAGTTAAGCCCCAATATGTAGTCTGGACAGTTCGCCCATTTCCCCGAAGTCGTTATGCCCATGGAGGTCACGGGTTCGATTCCCCCGGAGGCAGAACAAACTTTTTATCCAACCAACCTTGGCCAAATATAGGGTGCCACATGGTGCTCTGTGATTGGGCCACATGTCAACCTAAGATTGGTTCATACTGCTGATGCATCGGTCCATTCAGTTGCCCAGTCAGCACTACCATGTCACCACTATACATGCCACATCATTGTCATACTTGCCATGTGTCGCATTGTCGTACTTNTTGCTACCAGAAAATATAAAAATGTCTAATCAATTTTTATAAGTGCTTTATTTTTAAGGTTGTTATTACTCAAGAGGAAAAATGACGTGGACTAAATGATGTTTTGACCGACTCTAAACAATGCAAAGAAATGAGAATGCAAATATTTCACTTCGATGAAAGCTATATTACAAGAAGGAGAAGACGTTTATCATTCCCATATGCATAATGTCCCAAAAATTTTAACCTCATCAAAATCAAGAACTTCAATAAATAAGCCAAAGAGACTGTACACCAATACACGATTCTTTCCCCCCCAAAAAAAATGCCAAAACCCACGCAATTCCATTACTTCAAATGCAAGGATGCCCCCAATATAATATAAAGCAAGAAATTAAAATTTTTTGTTTCAAAGATAGCTAAAAGCAATAGCAAATCGATATGAAACAAAGCAACCCAAACAATTTTCTCTTTTAACACAAACTATTCAATAAAAGAAAAAGAAGTTCTTTCACCAAACAATTCTAAAGAAAAAACAATGCTTTGTAACCAAAAGACACTCAAAGCAAGAGATCAGATCTTTCAAAAGCAAACAAAGCAAAAACCAAGCAAAGAATGGCTAAAAGAAGATTCTAAATTGTCAAGTAGAGTGTAAAAAGACCCAACAAATCACCCCATCACCTATCATAGATCTGGGCAGGAAAAACTATCAAAAGATAAAAAAAATTCACAATCGTTGCAGGTTGTCAGGATAACACAATACTTGGTGAATGTAAAACCATCCAAAACTTTAAATCAAATCGAAGACTTTTAAGCAATCAAACACTCAGAATCAAATTCAGAGATTATATCCTTGTTGATAAAAATCAAGAAGCAAAAGCTTACAAAATGATAATGAAAGGTTTGCAATCTTTGAAAACCAATCAACAACAAGTCTTAAACTCAGAAATCAGTCAGATACTGGCATCAAAAGTTCCTACCAGGTGATCAAAGCAAAACTGGGCATCAAAAGACAAAAAGATCCAATCCAAAAAATTCTACAGGCAACGTTGCAATCCAGCGGTAGGGTACAGTGCGACGATTTGAGGTTTCCGCATGCTAGATATGGGTAGGGTGCAGAAAGTCTGCACTGGTCTAAATAGTCAAGGTGCAGTGATCTAAGGTTTCTACAGGTTGCATATAGAATACAGTGCGGAAATGCTTGTAAATAAAAGAAAATTGGAAAGAGGGCAAAGAGTCTAAATGAACTTTCAATTCCAGAGAGTCTGGATGGATCCCTTACAGACTCAGAGACTGAATTAAAATGAAAAGAGGTAGGCTAAGGGAAAATGGACAACAAAAACCAAAAATAGGTCTTTTCTCCCACTATGGTCGCCAATTTTGTAATTGGATAAAACGGTAAATGCGGACATAAACTGATCTCCCTAGATCCACCTAGATCTAGAACAAAACAAGACATGGCATGGCGCTTTCCCTAAGCTCTAATCATTGAATCTACTATCAAACAAGAGATGAGTGACATACTATTAAATATCACTTCCTTATGTCTTTGTTGTCCCTGCTTTACTCTAGTGCTCTTGTGATATTGATCCTGCAATGAAACACCAACCAACCAAAGTGAAAGCAACAATAGTATATTCAATGACAACCTATGCATGTGATCAAGGAGCCATGTAATAAAATGAGAATGATTGTATGGGAAAGAAAAATTCCACTGTATTATATTAAGTAAAAGTGGAAGATACAACCAAACAACCTTGATGTTGCAAAGTTCCCTTTTGGTGGCCCTTTGCTCTAACACACACACTTGCTCCAAGCTTGCACGCAGATGATCCACAATAACTTGATGGACTGAAATGAAGCTCTCGAGCATCAACAATAGAATTCCTCACACAATTATCGGCCTATTCAACCTTAATCATTCCTTACTTTCTCTTTACTTATTGATTAATGCTTAACCTTTTCCATGAGAAATCCATCATTATATAGGAGGAAGAGAGATGGTTAAAGAGATCAGGATGATACCACCAAATCAGAGAGGCGAGTAGGATCTCAACCATATGAATGCCACCTCATATTCTGGAAGATTCCTTCTAGAAATTTCGTGAACTTCATCCTTTCCTTAGTCTTCAAACGCCGTCGCACCTTGTCTATAGAGCAGCCTGGGGAAACTCCGCAAGCCAGGTTTAGGACAGCCTGCGAAAATCAAGCATTTCCGCACTGTGTATTATGCCTAGGCTGCGACGTCCTTCTAAAAACAAGTTTTGTAGAGGAGGAAACCAGCCACTTTTCTCATGAGAAAGATCCTTTTGGGAGCCTGAACACATGCTTGTAGAAATATCACCAAGGTGACCAAAATAATGTGTAACAATATGTAGGCGCAGCCCCGATCCTCGGGCTCCTGGTCACATGTGGACTAGCATATGGCCTTGGATTGGTGTTGGCCCCTCCGTCATAGGCTCCTAGTCATGTGGTTTGGCCATATGGTCGCGCCCTAAGCCTCCACACGCCCCATTCATACTCCTGGCCCCTGGTCTCTAGCCCCTAGTTGGTCGGGGTTGGCCCTCGCCGATCGGGGCTTATCCCCTATACAATGCCACCGTTAACTTAAAACTATATTTGGTTGAATATAGTTAAGCCCCAATATGTAGTCTGGACAGTTCGCCCATTTCCCCGAAGTCGTTATGCCCATGGAGGTCACGGGTTCGATTCCCCCGGAGGCAGAACAAACTTTTTATCCAACCAACCTTGGCCAAATATAGGGTGCCACATGGTGCTCTGTGATTGGGCCACATGTCAACCTAAGATTGGTTCATACTGCTGATGCATCGGTCCATTCAGTTGCCCAGTCAGCACTACCATGTCACCACTATACATGCCACATCATTGTCATACTTGCCATGTGTCGCATTGTCGTACTTGCCATGTGTCGTTCCATGTCACGTCTGTACTACACAATCACCTACCATGTCAGCATCCGTACGACCCAACTGTCGTTCGTACTACCACGTGACATCCTGTCATTGGGCCACGTCATGTACGCACTTCCACGTGTCATCCGTACAGTGACACGTGTCAAATATATACAGGTGCCAACTTAGCCCAAACATCAAATCTGAGTGACACATGTCACCTCCTGGTGATTTCGCGTCAGCATGATGACATCACCTATTGTACTGCTGACATCAGTGTTGACTTGACTATTGACTTTGATGAGTTGACTTTTTGCATGTTTGGGAATTCGATCAGAACGTGATAACTTTCGCATACAATGTTTGTTTGAGGAAAAAATTATATGGTTGGAATCAGTGCGACGAGACGGACGCAATGGCGTTGGTTTCATTTGATTCTAAGAACTATGAATTTTAGGCCTTCCTGGATCCATTTTGGATCAGGTATGCCATCGGATGATCGTGTTGTGTGAGAACTACGTCTACAGCATAATCAGATGCATCAATCTTAATCTTCAACGATTGTTGTAGATCAGGCAAGGAGAGTGTTGGAGCTGAGAAAAAGCGATGCTTTAGATCATCAAATGCTCATTGTTGTTCCTTCCCCGGTGAAAAATTGTCCCTGCCACCGCCCTTGGTCACTTGGCTGAGGGACCATGCAATATGGGAGAATCTCAACACGAACCATCGGTAGAAGTTGGCCAATCCCAGGAAGCTCCGAAGCTCGGTGAGTGTGGTCGGGGATGGCCAGTCACGGATGACTTGGATCTTAGCTGGATCAACTTGTACCCCATGCTCATCAACAATGTAGCCCAAGTATTGGACCTTGTTCATGCCAAATGAGAATTTTTCCAAGTTGGCATATAGCTTGTGATGTCACAAAGTGCTCAAAACCTACTAAATATGTTGCATGTGTTCCTCCCAAGTTCTGTTGAAGATGAGGATGTCATCCAAATATACCACCACAAAAGAGTTGGTGAAGGGTCTCAATACATCATCCATCAACCTCATAAATGTGGTTGGTGCATTTGTTAAGCCAAATGGCATGACCAACCATTCAAAGAGACCTTCTTTAGATTTGAAAGTTGTCTTCCATACATCAGTTGGTTCGATGGGAACCTAGTGGTAGCTAGACTTCAAATAAATCTTGTTGGAGAAATTTGCCCCCTTGAGTTGGTCAAGAAGGTCATCAATTATGGGAATTGGGTATTGGTTCCCGACTGCGATTTTGTTTAATGCTCTGTAATCAATGCAGAGCCCCCAGGTCCCGTCTTTCTTCTGCACCAGTACAATCGGGCTTCTACAAGGGGAGGAGTTGGGTATGATGTGCCCCTTTTGAAGTAGCTCTTGGATATGACACTTGATTTTGTCATTTTCCATCAATGAG
>JZKD02S2016590.1:2541-14628 GCA_000966675.3 Picea glauca
CGACATATCCATAAAACCTAGAATTTTTGAAAATGTGCATATCGGAGCTTTGTGTTCCCATGACGAAGTTGTCACCTACAAGTCTCTTTTCCAAGAATTTCGTAACATCTTCACATGGATCTATGAATAAATGTTGGGTATTGATCCTAGCATTGTGGTACGTGAAATTAAGACATACCCGGGTGCTAAACCGGTCCAGCAACGACTTCATTCGGTGCACCCACATAAAGCAGCCGCTATCAATCTTGAAGTTGAGAAACTTCTTAAGGTTGGCTTCATTTACCTGGTGGCTCTAACTGACTGGGTTTCCAATCTTTTTCTGATTGACAAGAAACAAGGCACAATCTGCATGTGCATTGNAAAATTTTGAGTTCTTTCAAACAAACCAAAGCCACTCATATCTCTAATCACATTCATGAGTGGCGACGGAGACGACGTCTGATCAAACTCAAACTTCCCGATCAGTTGCTGGCAGAGTGGTTCACAAAATAATTCATGAATGACATCGCTTGTGACATCACCATGGTTGGAGTTGTCACAGAAGAACAGGCAATTAGTCGTGCCCAATACCTAGACCTTGTTTACTCACAAATGGGTACTCTTTACGACTTACTCCCTGATGCACCTCGTCCTTCTAATTCTGCTACTTCAACTACTCCTGCTGCTTCTCATGCAACTGATAGTGTGATTGGCACTTTCCATGCCCAACCGCATTTCGTCCAAACCTCTAGAAATAATCCCACATCCATTTCTTCTAATGTTCAAAATGCTTTGTCTCCTACCCCTCCCACTAGTAAGACTTCTGAGCTAAATTCAGTTCAATCTACCCCCATTAGCAAAAATAAATCCAAAAAAGGAAAGGGTAAGAACAAGGAGGATAAAAATAATCCACAAACTAAGAAAACCAAAACACCACCTGTTGACGATAGGGATAAGTGAAAACCCCGATACCCTTTTCTTATCTGTGGTGATGATCACTACACTAAGAATTTCCCAAGACGAGTCGAGGTTACTAAGTTTGTTCAAGGGACCCAAAAACCTCCCACTTTGGTCGTATTGTCACAACCCTTCCCCTCTCAACAACAGACCCAATTGTGCATTCATGACCAACCTTCCCCCTCCAATACATCCTATGTCTTAATGTGCACAGGTGATTCAAATAAGAATGACATCACACTTACCACTCGAGCCAAAGATTACTCTTCCTCCAAAGAGAGGGTTGATGTAATACCTCCTTCGTTAGTCCAACCATCTCCCACGACTCCACCTACCAATGGTTCTCTTCATCTCGAACGACCGAGCCTAGATACAGTTCTTCGCCCTCCTCCAAAGGGTTTTGTTCGAAAATCAGCTTTCAATCCTCATGCACGTGCCACCCAAAACTACAGTATTTTCGAAGATCTCGCCCAAGCACCATCCACGATGTCAACCCTCGAAGTCCTTTAGAGTTTTCCTATACAATGGAAGGAACTGTTGAAAGATATTGGTGGAATCGACCCTACGGATACAAATTTAATAATTTTTTACTTGGAAGATCACATTCCAAGGTTGCCTCCTCAACTCCCATTCCAAATACAAGTTATTGTCTCCGACAAAAACATTTGTAGAACAGTTATTGATGAGGGTGCCTCGACATGTGTCATGTCTATTACCTATTGGAAAGCCATCGGCTCTCCTCCTTTGACTGAATCCCACAACATGCTCAAAGCCTTCAATGGATTTGGTTTTAAGCCTTACGGTGTACTACCTTCATTTCCTATTATGTTAGAAGGAAAAACGGTCAACGTTGAAGTGGAGGTCTTTGATGCTCCTCTCGATTAAAACCTTCTACTTGGCCACAGCTAGATCGATTCCATGCGCATAGTTATGTCCACTCTTTTCCATGTCATGCGTTTCCCACATCAAGGAAAAGTAGTTATCGTAGACCAATTGGCCTTCTTTCACTCCGATGCACGTATCAACAACATACCGTTCATTGAAAAATCCCCCCTGGATACGAGAACGTCGGTGTGGGTCTTCTTAAAGATTCCTCTTTGATGGGTACTTTCCCCATCCCACCACCCGATGTTCGACATCTATTTTTCACCTCAATCAACATGATCTCCACCTCTATTCATGGAACCCCTGCATCTTATGACCCATGGATGTTACCCAACCTCGGGGATCATCTTCGATATGGTGATGAAATTACTTTGAGTCCGATTGAATCCACTTATCAATTCATTCAATCAGCAAGCCCTTCTACCCCCTCTCTTGGTGATTTATCTCCAGATCCATTCCGCATCATTTTTCTCATGGATGAGATGATTATGTCTGTTATGTCCATGGAAGACACCTTTAGGGATGATGGACATCATCGTTCCATCCTCTTCCTGGAAAAACACACCATTGAGGGTTGCCAATGGATCTTGACCTCGTCGACCATTGTCGTCATTTCTACCATTCTCAAGTCTACACATGATTTGTTCTACAAAGGAAACTTAAGTAACATCTTACCCACCCCCCCCCTCGACATATCCATAAAACCTAGAATTTTTGAAAATGTGCATATCGGAGCTTTGTGTTCCCATGATGAAGTTGTCACCTACAAGTCTCTTTTCCAAGAATTTCATAACATCTTCACATGGAGCTATGAATAAATGTTGGGTATTGATCCTAGCATTGTGGTACATGAAATTAAGACATACCCGGGTGCTAAACTGGTCCAGCAACGACTTCATTCGGTGCACCCACATAAAGCAACTGCTATCAAGCTTGAAGTTGAGAAACTTCTTAAGGTTGGCTTCATTTACCTGGTGGCTCTAACTGACTGGGTTTCCAATCTTTTTCTGATTGACAAGAAACAAGGCACAATCTGCATGTGCATTGATTATAGGGACATTAACAAAGCTTGTCCTAAAGACAACTTTCCTACCCCCTTCGTTGACTAGATCATTGAGGATTGTGCCAGAAGTGAAATCTTCTCTGTGATGGATGGTTTCTCCAGATATAATCAAATCAATATCGTCCATACGGACCAACACAAGACTACTTTTATTTGTCCTTGTGGCACTTTCTCCTATCATAAACTTCCATTCGGTTTAAAGAATGTCGGTGCAACTTTTCAACATGCTATGTATTATGCCTTTCATGACATAAAGCACATTGTGCAGCCATATCTCGATGACTTACCCACTCATTCCATGCACCATGTAGATCATCCAATACACCTCCACACCATTTTCCTTCGATGTCGGTTTTACCATATACACTTGAATCCCCACAAATGTGTTTTCTACGTAGAATCCAACTGAAATCTAGAATTTATTGTTTCATATCAAGGGATCAGGGTAGATCCTTTGAAGGTCGAGGTGATTCTCAATCTCCCTCCTCCTTCCTCACTTCGCTAGTTACAAAGTTTGCAAGGGAAGGCAAACTTTCTCCGTTGTTTCATCTCAAACTATGCTGAGCTAACTCTTGGATTTACACGACTTCTCAAGAAAGGTTCTGAGTTCATATGGGATACCACTGCCAACAAAGATTTCAAATATTTGAAACTGTCTTTGACATGTACCCCTCTACTCTTCCCACCTTATTACAGTCGGGATTATTTCCTTTACCTCGCAACCTTGGACTATACCATCGCTATGGTTCTCATCCAGGAGGATGATTCTCATGATGAACATGTCATCTATTACTTGAGTCGGAGTCTCATGACTACCAAAACCAAGTATTTACGTGTTGAAAAATTGGCCTTGGCAGCCGTCCAAGTTGTTCAATGTTTCCAGCACTATATCCTTTTACGCAAAACTACAGTGATTTCTAACTGCAACCCTATGCAACACATTCTTACACATCAATTGCTAGGGGTAAAATACTCCAAATGGATCGTAATACTCCAGGAGTTTGACTTAGAATTTGAACGCGCTAAGTCCAAGAAATCCTTGGTATTTTTCAAGTTGATATGTGACCTTCCCTTCTCTGAGACGGAAAATATAGCAGAAGGTTCATTACCTGATGAATCCTTTTTCTTGATCAGTTCTAATGACCTCTGGTATGAAGATATCATCATATATCTCCAGACCCAAAATTTCTGGCCCAATTTTTCTAGCACTGACCACCATCGAATACGCTACCAAGAATGTCAGTATATTATCCTTGGTGATACTCTTTATCATCGTGCAATTGACTCTGTTTTTCGATGCTACCTCACATTTGACGAAGCCGAGAAATCCCTAAATGACTACCATTCTGGAGCCTGCGGTGGTCACATGTCTAGGTATGCTACTGCCCAAAAAATCTTATGGGAAGGGAATTTTTGGCCTTCTTTATTCAACAATTGTATAATTGTTGTCCAAAAATGCCATGCTTGCCAAGCCTACAATAATAAAATACGATCACACCCTACTCCTCTACACCCTATGGTCTTCATTGGTCCTTTTTCAAAATGGGGTATCGATTTCATGACATGTCACCCTCACTCAGTCGGATGGCATGGATACATTATTGTAGCCGTAGATTATTTTACGAAATGGGCTGAGGCGATGCCAACATTCGACAATACCAAAAAGACTGCAACATTATTCATATTCAATCACATCATTGCTTGTTTTGGTGTTCCTCAGGCTATCATTACTGATCACGATAGCCACTTTAGAAACTTCATGATGTCTAAACTCACTAAAGAGTTGGGTCTTCTCCATGAAAACTCAACACCCTATTACCCACAAGCCAACGACCAAGTTGAAGAAATAAACAAGGTCCTCATTACCATGCTTCGATGAATGATAGGGATTCATAAAATGAGTTGGCACACGATGTTGTTTTCAACATTGTGGGCATACCAGACATCCATTAAGTCTGCTACCAGGTTTACACCATTTCAATTAGTCTATGGTCTATAATCCATCTTGTTGATTGAATGTGAGATACCCTCCCTAAAACTAGCCATCAAACTTCTCCCAAATAGTTTTGTCAAAGAAGAACGTTTGTTTTATCTCATGCAATTAGACAAAACTCGTCGCGATGCCACCCTAGTTATAGAATCCTAGAATAAATGCATCAAATCTCAATACGACAAACATGTCAGGCCATATGTTTTCTCCGAAGGTGATCTGGTTCTCTTTTACGAACAAGATCGGGATATGCTAGGAGCCGAAAAAGTTGAAGCTATGTGGCAAGGTCCTTATATCATCAGACGAGTTTTGGAGAAAGGAGATTATGATTTGGTGGACTACAACAGTATCCCTTTGAGTGAACCCAGAAATGGGTTGTACTTAAAGAATTACTATGCCTAAGATCACCTGTGCATGAGTGCTTTTATTTTATTGTATCATACTTTTTGCGTGTTACTTTAGTATTCTTTTTCATTATCTGGTCTCTTCCCTCAACCGCTTATCTTATGTTGTGCTTGGTTTCCAGATGTTAGAATATTCGCTACCCCACATTGGCTTCACCGATGGCACTAGTCGTAGTACTCAGAATCTTGCTTCTGTTGCATGGGAAATTTATGCACCTACAAATGAACTTATCAGTCTGCGAGGTGTGTGCCTTGGTCGTGCGACCAATAATATTGTGGAATATAGCATCGCCATCGAATTGTTTCTTGATTCTATTTCACTCGATATCCGCCACCTGGTTATACGACTTGATTCGCAGCTAGTAGTACTATAGCTAAGTAATGTCTATGTTATTCGAAGTCCTACTTTATTACAGGTATATTTACGAATTCGCCTCTTGGAACGTTATTTTGATTATATCGAATATCAACACAATCCTAGATGTTTAAATACATTGACTGATGCTTTAGCTAACTATGTGTTAGACAGAAATTTGGGACATTTATAAATAAATCACACATTACATGCATAACACAACACAAGGTAAGTCGGTAGAAGCCATATATATGTATATAACGATCAAAAGTTTTTACAAAAAGTTTATGTCCAAGGACCAAAATCTCAAAAATACGAAGCCCATAGTTTCTACAAAATAGCGTCATGGATGACGCTCATGATAACACACAATGGCTCGGGCCACCCTATGAAGCAGTCGATTGAGAGACTCAGACACACCCATAGTATGGCGTTGATAATGTCTCAGAATCTACCCAATAGAAATTTATGGGATGTCCACGGTCAACCCATCCAAGTTCTTCTCCACTGCCTCGTAGTCTTCAGCATCCCATCTCACCAATGGAGCTACTTCTCCTCGTTGTTGAATAGGAGATGTTCCTGGAGGTCGATATGGACACACATCTTTGTCATCAAAAAGATATTTTTGGATTAGTTCTTGAATAAACACAAAAACATTTCATATGATAAAATTTGCAAAACATTTAAAAAGAAAAAAATGTGTACTTCTTACCTAGGTCACCCCACTGAGCATCCTTAGGTAGGGCCAAATCTAGATCCCCTCAGAAATCCAAACCAACATATGCGTAGTCATCAATCATCAGCATCTTGGGCCGCAACCAGTTGAAAAATGAATCATTATACTTGATGATAGGCCCTACTACGTGTCGAGCCATGAGGTTGCACCACCTCATCATCCTCGGATACTATGGGGTTGGTAAACCCCAATCAACCTGTAATCGCAGCAGTGGGACCATATCGAGGAAGAAGGACACCAAAAGTGATCCATACCCAAACTGCTTCAAGTCACCTTTTCTGCACTTCTTCAATTGTCTCTTCATACTGCGGAGAATTGCATCTGACCAGTTGAAGACCCAAGGCTCTGTGCACTCTATGGTGTATTGGAAATAGCTATGGAGAGCCATGTGTGGAGCCACACTCCCAACCATGCATGCAATAGTAAACAATATGGTCCATAGGGTCAATTCTTTGACCCCCCAAATGGAAACCTTACCCTTGCTTCTCTCTGCCTCAGGAACACAATACGGGCGACAATACTCACTCATAGGGAGGCCNCTTGAAGTTGAGAAACTTCTTAAGGTTGGCTTCATTTACCTGGTGGCTCTAACTGACTGGGTTTCCAATCTTTTTCTGATTGACAAGAAACAAGGCACAATCTGCATGTGCATTGATTATAGGGACATTAACAAAGCTTGTCCTAAAGACAACTTTCCTACCCCCTTCGTTGACTAGATCATTGAGGATTGTGCCAGAAGTGAAATCTTCTCTGTGATGGATGGTTTCTCCAGATATAATCAAATCAATATCGTCCATACGGACCAACACAAGACTACTTTTATTTGTCCTTGTGGCACTTTCTCCTATCATAAACTTCCATTCGGTTTAAAGAATGTCGGTGCAACTTTTCAACATGCTATGTATTATGCCTTTCATGACATAAAGCACATTGTGCAGCCATATCTCGATGACTTACCCACTCATTCCATGCACCATGTAGATCATCCAATACACCTCCACACCATTTTCCTTCGATGTCGGTTTTACCATATACACTTGAATCCCCACAAATGTGTTTTCTACGTAGAATCCAACTGAAATCTAGAATTTATTGTTTCATATCAAGGGATCAGGGTAGATCCTTTGAAGGTCGAGGTGATTCTCAATCTCCCTCCTCCTTCCTCACTTCGCTAGTTACAAAGTTTGCAAGGGAAGGCAAACTTTCTCCGTTGTTTCATCTCAAACTATGCTGAGCTAACTCTTGGATTTACACGACTTCTCAAGAAAGGTTCTGAGTTCATATGGGATACCACTGCCAACAAAGATTTCAAATATTTGAAACTGTCTTTGACATGTACCCCTCTACTCTTCCCACCTTATTACAGTCGGGATTATTTCCTTTACCTCGCAACCTTGGACTATACCATCGCTATGGTTCTCATCCAGGAGGATGATTCTCATGATGAACATGTCATCTATTACTTGAGTCGGAGTCTCATGACTACCAAAACCAAGTATTTACGTGTTGAAAAATTGGCCTTGGCAGCCGTCCAAGTTGTTCAATGTTTCCAGCACTATATCCTTTTACGCAAAACTACAGTGATTTCTAACTGCAACCCTATGCAACACATTCTTACACATCAATTGCTAGGGGTAAAATACTCCAAATGGATCGTAATACTCCAGGAGTTTGACTTAGAATTTGAACGCGCTAAGTCCAAGAAATCCTTGGTATTTTTCAATTTGATATGTGACCTTCCCTTCTCTGAGACAGAAAATATAGCAGAAGGTTCATTACCTGATGAATCCTTTTTCTTGATCAGTTCTAATGACCTCTGGTATGAAGATATCATCATATATCTCCAGACCCAAAATTTCCAGCCCAATTTGTCTAGCACTGACCACCATCAAATATGCTACCAATAATGTCAGTATATTATCCTCGGTGATACTCTTTATCATCGTGAAATTGACTCTGTTTTTCGATGCTACCTCACATTTGACGAAGCCGAAAAATCCCTAAATGACTGCCATTCTGGAGCCTACGGTGGTCACATGTCTAGGTATGCTACTGCCCAAAAAATCTTATGGGAAGGGAATTTTTGGCCTTCTTTATTCAATAATTGTATAATTGTTGTCCAAAAATGCCATGCTTACCAAGCCTACAATAATAAAATACGATCACACCCTACTCCTCTACACCCTATGGTCTTTGTTGGTCCTTTTGCAAAATGGGGTATCGGATTCATGACATGTCACCCTCACTTAGTCGGATGGCATGGATACATTATTGTAGCCATAGATTATTTTACGAAATGGGCCGAGGCGATGCCAACATTCGACAATACCAAAAAGACTGCAACATTATTCATATTCAATCACATCATTGCTTGTTTTGGTGTTCCTCAGGCTATCATTACTAATCACGATAGCCACTTTAGAAACTTCATGATGTCTAAACTCACTAAAGAGTTGGGTATTATCCATGAAAACTCAACACCCTATTACCCACAAGCCAACGACCAAGTTGAAGCAATAAACAAGGTCCTCATTACCATGCTTCGATGAATGATAGGGATTCACAAAATGAGTTGGCACACGATGTTGTTTTCAACATTGTGGGCATACCGAACATCCATTAAGTCTGCTACCGGGTTTACACCATTTCAGTTAGTCTATGGTCTAGAATCCATCTTGTCGATTGAATGTGAGATACCCTCCCTAAAACTAGCCATCAAACTTCTCCCAAATATTTTTGTCAAATAAGAACGTCTGTTTTATCTCATGCAATTAGACAAAACTCGTCGCGATGCCACCCTAGTTATAGAATCCTAGAAGAAATGCATCAAATCTCAATACGACAAACATGTCAGGCCATGTGTTTTCTCCGAAGGTGATCTGGTTCTCTTTTACGAACAAGATCGGGATATGCTAGGAGCCGAAAAAGTTGAAGCTATGTGGTGAGGTCCTTATATCATCAGACAAGTTTTGGAGAAAGGAGATTATGATTTGGTGGAATACGACAGTATCCCTTTGAGTGAACCCAGAAATGGGTTGTACTTAAAGAATTACTATGCCTAAGATCACCTGTGCATGAGTGCTTGTATTTTATTGTATCATACTTTTTGTGTGTTACTTTAGTATTCTTTTTCATTATTTGGTCTCTGCCCTCGACCGCTTATCTTATGTTGTGCTTGGTTTCCAGATGTTAGAATATTCGCTACCCCACATTGGCTTCACCGATGGCACTAGTCATAGTACTCAGAATCTTGCTTCTGTTGCATGGGCAATTTATGCACCTACAAATGAACTTATCAGTCTGCGAGGTGTGTGCCTTGGTCGTGCGACCAATAATATTGTGGAATATAGCGTCGCCATCGAATTGTTTCTTGATTCTATTTCACTCGATATCCTCCACCTGGTTATATGACTTGATTCGCATCTAGTAGTACTATAGCTAAGTAATGTCTATACTATTCGAAGTCCTACTTTATTACAGGTATATTTACGAATTCGCCTCTTGGAACGTTATTTTGATTATATCGAATATCAACACAATCCTAGATGTTTAAATACATTGACTGATGCTTTAGCTAACTATGTGTTAGACAGAAATTTGGGACATTTATAAATAAATCACACATTACATGCATAACACAACACAAGGTAAGTCGGTAGAAGCCATATATATGTATATAACGATCAAAAGTTTTTACAAAAAGTTTATGTCCAAGGACCAAAATCTCAAAAATACGAAGCCCATAGTTTCTACAAAATAGCGTCATGGATGACGCTCATGATAACACACAATGGCTCGGGCCACCCTATGAAGCAGTCGATTGAGAGACTCAGACACACCCATAGTATGGCGTTGATAATGTCTCAGAATCTACCCAATAGAAATTTATGGGATGTCCACGGTCAACCCATCCAAGTTCTTCTCCACTGCCTCGTAGTCTTCAGCATCCCATCTCACCAATGGAGCTACTTCTCCTCGTTGTTGAATAGGAGATGTTCCTGGAGGTCGATATGGACACACATCTTTGTCATCAAAAAGATATTTTTGGATTAGTTCTTGAATAAACACAAAAACATTTCATATGATAAAATTTGCAAAACATTTAAAAAGAAAAAAATGTGTACTTCTTACCTAGGTCACCCCACTGAGCATCCTTAGGTAGGGCCAAATCTAGATCCCCTCAGAAATCCAAACCAACATATGCGTAGTCATCAATCATCAGCATCTTGGGCCGCAACCAGTTGAAAAATGAATCATTATACTTGATGATAGGCCCTACTACGTGTCGAGCCATGAGGTTGCACCACCTCATCATCCTCGGATACTATGGGGTTGGTAAACCCCAATCAACCTGTAATCGCAGCAGTGGGACCATATCGAGGAAGAAGGACACCAAAAGTGATCCATACCCAAACTGCTTCAAGTCACCTTTTCTGCACTTCTTCAATTGTCTCTTCATACTGCGGAGAATTGCATCTGACCAGTTGAAGACCCAAGGCTCTGTGCACTCTATGGTGTATTGGAAATAGCTATGGAGAGCCATGTGTGGAGCCACACTCCCAACCATGCATGCAATAGTAAACAATATGGTCCATAGGGTCAATTCTTTGACCCCCCAAATGGAAACCTTACCCTTGCTTCTCTCTGCCTCAGGAACACAATACGGGCGACAATACTCACTCATAGGGAGGCCACCACCTCGGCCATCGGTCAAAGTAGCATGGTATCCATGCTCTGACAACCCTATTAGAAAATAGATATCCTCGATATCTAGGGTCAACGTATGGACTCCCACATGAAATAATTGTTGGTCCACATCCCACATATGGACCAGGTATTCCAACAATCTAAGTTGGGCTCTCATGCCTAGAATCCTAAAGAATTTCAATAGCCCACAGTCCTGGAGGGAAGTGATTGTACCTGGGTCATTCACGGTAATGGAATCATCTTCCTCATGTTCTCTTTCTCGCCACTCCAACATTGTGATGGTCAAACACCTACAAAATATCCATGAGAGAATATTCAACAAATTGTTTCAAACTTTTTCATAATTTTTATTGAGCAAAACTTAACTTTAAAATACATGTTTTGGCCCTCGCAGGTTAGCCTTTGGCATAGTGCGATATTCTTGCAAGTTCCCTAAAGGCCACCTGCGAGAATCTTATATTCTCACAGGTCTCGCAAGACCTACCTGCGAGAACGCTTGAACGTATGGTCTGGCCTTAAAATGGACTTAAAACCCAAAAAATTGCCAATAAAAACCAAAAATAAACCATGGAAAAGTTGAAGGATCAAGATCTTACCTCATTGGCTGAAACAGTTCTCCAAATGATCGCTTGTGCCTCCCACAATCGAGCAAAGAAGTTTGGTGGAAAATGAGGTATGTTGGACAAGTTTTTGGCAAAATCACAATGAAATGGTAAAAAGCCCTTTTTACCCATATTTATTCACTTTTTGCTATTTTTTATATATTATTTTTGTTTTTCTTATAAAACCTAATGCCCTAATATCCTTGTGAGTATGGTTTTCCACATATATGGAAACTTCGAAGTCCGAACGAGGGGGTATGGGTGTTTTTTTCTTTTTGTCGCATGTACAATTACTTTTTTAGGGTTTTTGTAGGAAAAACCTCGAGCTCAATCTTCGTTCATTCTCATTCTTGAAAATATATGAGAACGCAACCGAGTATACTTTTTTTTATCTTTTCGTACTCATCAT
>JZKD02S2016601.1:36041-57807 GCA_000966675.3 Picea glauca
ATATTTCCTTTTGTTTTACTTCTGCCTTTGTTTTCGTTTTATGATTTTGATTTGATTGATCAGTTTGGTGTGTTTTGAAACATATGCATGCTTATACACTGAACCATTCAGACATGGACCATAGAAAAATCTCTTCGCTGAAATAACTTCTGAAAGATCGTACAAACATCAGTGATTTATATTTCTGAAAATGATATTGGAAAATGTTGTTTGAAAGAAGTTTACTATTTCAATCTCTAAGTGAAGTTTGTCATGGTTATCTTTATCTTTTTACGCTGTCCCTTTTCTGTAAAGGAATGACTCAAAAAAGGAAGTCTCCCTGTCAAAGTAAGTTGTTTTAGAAATAAAACATTTCTGGAGATGAATAAGGACAGTATTTAAAAAATTCTGATGAGGTCTGAAAAATATAAGAACATATCAAGATTTTTCAGCGTCACCCCGCTCAGCTATCCTTAAAAGAAAAACAAAATAAAAATATTAATAAGAGTTGTGGGAAGTGTTTGTAAACCCACCGGGATGCTGAACAAGTCCGCTGGCAGCGGGTAAATGCAAGCATGGTGCCAAGACAACTTCGTTGGGGTACTGAACAGGCCTGCTGGCAGCGAAGCAATGTCGGGTACATGAAAATCTGTGTAAAAAATTATAAGAAACCTCTTTTAAAAGTCCTTTATTCTAATCTAGATATTCTTGACAGGATAAAGACATCCGAGTGGGTTAAATGGCAACCCTGTCGAGGCTATGAACGCCTGTTGGCAGCAGAGTCCATGCCAACAGTATTGAAGATTTTATCATAAAAATCATGACTTGCTGATCTTTAAGACTGTTATTGGTTTACATCTTTTAAAACTTCGCTGGAAAAGATAGTTGATGATGATGTAGTACGATTTTCTAGTTGTTTTTTCAAGTCGAATTTTTCTTTGTTGTCCCGATCTGAATTCATTTCTTTTAATAGAGATAACTGCTTCACCCAGCGTGTCACCATTTTTGGCAGCCAATTCATTTTTTTAATTTTCCCTAAAAAGATGCCTACACCCCTTGTCTCATTAACGACAAATCATCGTCGCATTGTGCTACAAGACATCGTATTCATTTTTGCGACNTTTAAGACTGTTATTGGTTTGCATCTTTTAAAACTTCGCTGGAAAAGATAGTTGATGATGATGTAGTATGATTTTCTGGTTGTTTTTTCATGTCAAATTTTTCTTTGTTGTCCCGATCTGAATTCATTTCTTTTAATAGAGATAACTGCTTCGCCCAGCGTGTCGCCATTGTTGGCAGCCAATTCATTTTTTTTTAATTTTCCCTAAAAAGCTGCCTACACCCCTTGTCTCATTAACGACAAATCATCGTCGCATTGTGCTACAAGACATCGTGTTCATTTTTGCGACAATTGCAATTTGGTTTCGTTTCAATTTTCACAACTGAAAGTGTGAAAACACCTCTCTCGTTGTTTTGACTATCGTCATCTTTTATTGATTTGCTGAAAGAAACTTGACCATTGGTTTTTTACATCACTGCAAAAGGTTCTTTCAAACTATATCCATTCACTTTAATTGCACAACTTGATTTCTTTGATAAAGTATTGAAAATGTTAAGTTATGAGTTATGTTTGATGTCATAAGGGTCATAATTGATTTTGGTTTTATATATGATATAATTCTTATTGTGTTGAACTCTTAACTTATCGTTTTCATATGGTCATTGGTATCAAGGTTTTTTCACTTCGATTATGCTAAAAACACATTGGCAATATCATAAGTTTGATTTCATATAAAATGGCAATGGTTTGAGTTTTGCAAAGGCGCATTGATCAACCTTTTAGATTTTCGATTTTATGGTTTGAACCCTTGCTCGGTACATTGTTTTGTGAGTTGATATTACTTTGAACGATCATAGCTTCGAACTATGCATTGGCATGATTGAATTAACACAAGTTTAAAACGTTTGATTGACACAAAAGATCATTGGTTAATGTTGGATGTCATGTTTGAAAGAACTGGACACTTGGCATATGATTATAAAATATGGTGTTGGTTATATTTCGGATGAATGGCACGTTGATATGGTTGTAAACCTATTTGGTTGGTCGATACATATGGTTTAAACGATTATGATTTTGGATGATTGGCACTGTACACAGTCATTAATACAATGCATGGCGGTGGTAATCCCACCACCTTCGCACGCATGCAGTTAAGTCCGGTCTCTTTGAGCAATGAAGCTGTCAAACCCTATCATTTTTGACCCTGTGCTTTGTTTGTTCGGTCCAAACCCCACCATGCACAGAAGCCATGGCTCCTGTCGTAAGGGCAGAGCCCAATGGGTGCCAAGCACTGTTAATGTTTGATGGTACGTATAGCGACCTGGAAGAATTCGGGTGGCTTTCTTTCATAAGAAAATTTGATGGTTACAACATCACTGTGGCTCGACAATTTGCGTTATCATTTCATGGCTGCTGAGCCAAAGTTGGAGATGTCCAGCTTGAAATCATTGAACAGTTCCTCAGCTTGGCAACTAGCCTGCCTGTCTCGGGATAAAAATGGTTGAAAAGTTGCAAGGTAGACGATGTCCTGTGGACATTGTTATTTCAGTCTCGGATAGTGAATTCATGCAACAGAGGTTTGCCTGCAAAGATGTTGAAACCCCGCTGGTATGATCTCTTGATGATTATCAAGCAATTCGTTACTTGTGAAGGCAGGTACGAGTTCATTTGCTTGTTTCACCTGCGTTTATTAATGGTTTTTATGGGTTTCGAGCTTAGTATGCCCCATTATTTGCATAGAAGTTTGTTCAAAATGGCTAAAAGGTACAAGAGCAGCCAAGATGACACCAGCCTCTTCCATTTGGGGTTGATTAAAATGATATTGGTGTACAAGTTAGGGTTACGTCGTGATTCTTGGCATGATTTTCTCAGCCGTAATGGCTTTGAATAATCAAACCCTCCTCTAGTGGATAAGCCCATGGTCACCGAAAGAAGACCTACCCCTGTGCCTTATAGTGTTTTACTACCCAAACACCAACCCGATTCACCTACAAGTTTGCCTATGGCTGTGACTAAACATGCCGAAGTTGAAAAACCCGCGACCAAAAATCCTAAACCTAAGACTGGTGCTAATTCAAAAGGCAAGAAAAATGCAAGGTTAATCTCTCGCATGGCGAGGAATAAACCCAAGCCCCCTGTTCAATTAGAGCCTATCGTGGTCAGTGAAGACTCTGATTCTAAAGTTGAATTTTTTCTTGCCGATGAGTATCCTTACTCGGAAGGCTTGTGTAACAAACCTCCTTATGATTTTGTCAAGAACTTACCTCCTTGTCTACGGGATAACCCTGACTTCCCTGGTATTGAACCACCTCATGATACCCTTGGTGAATCATCGAAACCCTCGACTGCTCAACCTGTTGCTGCACCTTGTGATCAATGTGGGTTATGGGTGGAAAGGTACTACTTGGATGTACCTACATTGCAATCCAGAATCCACGATTTGGAAAACCAAGTGGCAAAGCTCACTGGTCAGAATGCAAAGGTGCAACCCTCCGACAAGAAGCAATGAACCACGGGTTCAATCTTGTTCAAAAATGTCGAGTCTGCAAATGCAATCGCCAATTCAAAATTGACATAAGTCTCAACAAATGTGATGGTATAATTTTCACTCATTTATATTACTCTCTGTGTACATATTTCGCCTGCTCTGTTACATAAGCATGCTTTGTTGTATATAATGTTTGTTTTATAAATCAATTTTTGTTATCGTTTGAGATTCGATTGGAATTGGTTTCGATTCGATGGATCATCGAATAGATATGATTGTTCAAATTTAGCTCGATGCTCTGTTAATAAGACAAGCTGTTAATATTTTTAAAAATGGACTGTTGTTGGTATCCCTATTTTCGAATACAGTCAATGGTATGATTCGAATTGGTTATGATATGAGTATGATTAATAAATGGATTAACTGTTTCATTTTCCTTCGACCAAATTTCATACTTTTCTGTTGATACATAACCGAATTGCAACTGATTTAATTCTCATTGATTGCAACTTATTCGATCCATATATTGTTTGAATTGGATTCTGATTAAAGTTACGATATTATTTCTATAATTAACTCCATGAAGAGTTGTGTTGATTATTGCTCAGTTCATGAATCTATAGATTTTATCGTGCCTCTGTCCATTGAGTGTGTAAAGATTCTTGAGTCGATATGATTTCATCCGATTACAATGGAGGCTATTTACACATCGTTCTTTTAATTAAATGATATCAATCTGTTGCTATAACTAGTCGATGACAGTTATGACCATGCTTGTGAACTGTTTGTCTATGGCTAGATTCTATGGATATAGTTATGCATGTTCTATCATGACGGCTTTCTATATTGGCAATTGATTAAACGATATGAATCTTATGCAAATCAATAATGATTGTTTTGTATCTCCTACGATTTGGTTTACCATTGATTGCATTCATGGAACAGTCTTGTTAAGATTTGATTCGATTTTATGTCAATTGGGAAAACAGAGCATTCCTACTTTGTCCCGATTGTATTCTATTTGATTTGGTTTGATTTAAAGGATTATTTTTATTGAATCATTAGTAATTTGTTGATTATTAAAAGATGATTGGATTGCATTTGATTTGATTATATATCTGGTCTTGTTTACTACTCTAGACCAGCTATAGAATCAGAAGATTCTTTACCTAAGTCTATAGAGTCATTTTTATTGTTTTCTTAATAAAATACTCCTCTAACATGATCTTTGTGTCTATTACAGGCAAATTCGAATTGGCAATGGATATGAGGATAAGTTGGAAGATATCTTAAGGATTTCACTTGCATTTTTAGTTACTTAGTTTATGGGATTTTGGGATTATTCCCAGATTGTGTAAGACTATTTGCTATTATTCACAAGGATGTTTTACCTTGTGAGAAACCTATATAAACCTATGGTTTTGTAATAATCGATGATCCTCAGTTGGGGGAAAACAAGGATATAGAATTTTGATTCAGACTAGAGCAGAACTGGTGTCTTGTCATAGCTTTTGCTTTTCAATATATCAACACTTTGTTCCATGTTTTGTATATCATTTTGTTTATGGTTTAGTATTACTTTGCTATCTAAATAAAATTCAAGTGATATAATCTTATTACTGTCATCTGTATCTTGTTTTTTTCCAAATAGATCAAAGACATAACAGTTGTTGATTCTGTTTGTGAATGATAGCTTTGTCTTCTTCATAAATCAGATTATAATATATAAGTTTGCTGCATAATAGGTTTCCCTTTTGCGGGAATTTATAATCAGAAAATTGTTATGATTTTCTTTTATGTCTTGTTTGTCCTGTAACATACTTCAAGAAGAAGCACAACTGATCGTTTCCGAGAAGCTTTTGGACTAAACGGTGTGAATTTCTTCCTCCGAACAGCTTAGAAGCAATCATACACAGGGCAGACTTGGAGCGTTTCCAGGTTAATTAGTGTGTAGTTTATTGTTTTCATTAAGTAGTTTAATATAGATGCAAGTTTATTAGATTTATATTAGATCGTTTAATTTCAGTAAATTATATTAGATTGTTTAATTTCAGTCAATTTACTTTCTTATTCATAAATCATAAAATCAAAAAAGAGTTATCTTCGCTGTCTTGGGACAACAATCAAATTAGTTTTCACAGGTTTTATTCAAATCTATAGATTGTATGCAATGTATATTTGTGAATAAACTATAATTAACTTGATAATTAGATAGTTGATTTGAGTTATTATAATCATAGTTTGTATCTTGTATATTTAATAGTTAGTAGTTCATAGTTAGATTAGTGAAGTTAGTTTCTTTCTTTTTTTTATTAGTTTATGGTTTCCTTTATTATAGCTAGTTTTGCTTTATTTAGTTTAGTTAGATCACTTAGCTCAGATCATCTTTCCTCTTTGGCTTCCTTAGGAGACCTTAGAGCGGCCAACAGAGCCGTTAAACTCGTTAGGGTGGTCCATTCCAAACGGCTTGGGTTATTTAGACAACGCCGAACCAGTTCCACTCTCTCAGTTGATGGACAGTCGATTTCGCCCATCAATAAGTTTTTCATGCAATTTGGCCAACACATCCATCAAAGCCTTCGTTGTCTTTTCTTTCGAAATATTGAAAGCCACCAAAGCTGCCAGGCTCAGTCGTATCGTTCCTAGAGCCTTTCTGTCAAGAATCTCCCATTCTTCATCCTTCATGGTTGTCGGCTTCTTTTCTACTCCACTCAATGGTAGGAATAGATCCTTCTAATATAAATAGTCTTCCATCGGCATCTTCCATAACTGGTAGTTTTGGCCGTTAAATTTCTTGACCCTAAACTTTCCATCTTCTGACATTGCTCCCACTCGAACCCAGAACCCTCTTTTCCTGCGAGTTACCTTATGGCTCTGATACCAGTTGTTAGAAAAACAGGACTGTGGAGCAATAAAATAAAACAAATGAAAAAAAAAAACACAGAAAACACACAATACAAGAGAGACATAGATTTACGTGGTTCACCCAGTGTGGGCTACGTCCACCAGAGAAATTGCCAGGTCCTTCCTTTATTATTATCCAACAAATTAAGGGATACAACCTAAAGCAAAACTCGTTGTAACTTCCTCTTCTTTCTCTCACAGTATCCTCTCTTAGAATACAATATTCACCATCATCCATAGCCGCAATACATTTCCCTCATAAAAGAGGGTTTCCTTCTAGGGACAAAAACCCTAACATAATCTCTACCGTTAGAACTATGACCTTATAATGAATGGTTCAGATTTACAATGAAATTACAATATACTTTTACAAGGCAATTTTTTTCTTCGGGGGCTTCGCCCCTGAACCCCTGCTGGGGGCCCACTTGCCCCCAGATCCCCATCCAGGGGAATAGGCCCCTCGGACCTCGCAGAGGGGGTACCCCCCCTCTGCACTCCCCCGCATGGAAGAGTGTACATAATTTTGGGTTGTAAATACTTCATGGGGTATAAACACGGCTGAAAGCAAGGACCTATGAATCAAGAAGATAATCAGGCTCCACAACCAACATGAGTAAGCCCAGAGACTAGTATGCGGGAGCATCCATCTGCAAAATAACAATTTGTCTCACCGAGGCGAGCATACCCATGCTTAGGATAAAAACTAAAATCATGGTTTCCAATCAAATACACTATAGATCCATGTCATATAACTATATAAAGTGTATCCGCAAGCAATACACAGTGGATCTACATCTCAAAATCAAAACATATACATGTATAGTATCCATATTCAAGAAGCTAAGTGTCGTCCGATGGCTGGAGATGACGCTTTCAGAGCTTGAGAAACAACTTCAAGATCTTCAAAAATCGGGTAAGAGTTTAATATGAGTGTACAAATTCACTACCCAGAGGTCTTTGACAGCTCATCGTGAATAGATAAGAGGATCCCGATGATCAGACAAAAAACTTCATTGATTTTGAACAAGGATTTTGATTGGTATTTTAGGATGGCCAAGCATGAGGGCAAGAGACAAACTACAGAAAGGCCAACACAATCTTGGGTAAAACTTCTCTTGGACAGTAGCATGACAAATGATGAGACTCAAGCAACATGATATTGACATAAGTTGACGATGCAGTGGGCAACGTCAACTCTCCACATGTTTGGAAGGATAACCAAACGAAGGAGGACACATATGTATGAGAACAACTTCCTAAGTTCATACTGTATCCCATATCTTTGATGAACAAACGGAAAGATGTTCTTTGTCCAAGGGTGACTCATTATGTTGCCAACAAAAAGAAAATACTTTTCCCTTCCTCTTTTTGGGGTATATTTGATTTTTTTTTTGTCTTTTTTCAATATTTTTGAAAAGCTTTGAAAAATGAATAAAATAATTTTATGTTACAAAGGAGGAATGAGTGTCACAATCATACTAGTTCCAGGTGAAAGGAACACAATGTTGCTCAGAGAAAAGGGACGTATGCAGAAAAGGGACACTCGTAAAAAACCTCCATGGGTCGAAGGTGTCAAGACGCAGAGGAAAAGTGCTACAAGGCTTGCATATAAGGCATGCTTCAAATGGTTCAATTGAGAGCAACATGGAGCCAGAATTAGGCCAAAGACACAGGTATGCAAATGCAATTAATAATACACACAATGGTAATGTCCTTCGATGTAATTTTAACGAGCCCAGAGAAGGTAAGCTTGGTGGTTTTTCATATTTATGGAGTTTGAAAAAGCGTAAAAGGAGACTCCACTGGGGTACCTTTTTCGAAAATAGTCTAGTTGGTTCGAAAAAGTGGTAAATTAGCACCGAAAAGATGACTATTCAAAACAATTTTAATGAGTTTAACAAAGACAAGATCACTCAGAAATCTTTTCATTTTTAAGGACTCTGAAAAGAGCTTAAATATGGACTCCGTGGGGGTTGTTCTTCTTGGCCATTTTAACGAGTGTGAAGAAACAAGGTCACTCGGTGAACTTTTCAATTTTAGAAAGTCTAAAAAGAGCATAACTGTGGACTTCATGGGGGTTCCTTTTTCATAAATTTAGTTCCTCGGGCCCAAAAAACGGTTAAAATCATACCTGAGAATACTCTTCTAGGGAACCGAAGTTCCTAAAGTATACCTTTGTTCGTACAGTTTACCATCTAGACTAAAAAAATGCGTAAACTACCGTCAGATAGACGTGCCTTCAAATTTCAGTTTAACGAGCGTGAAAGACAACAAGATCGCTCAACAATATTTTCATTTTCAAAGGGTCTGAAAAAGGGCTTAAAAGAAGACCCGTTTAAGCTACGACTCATGTATGAAACTGGTTTAGTTAGAGCTCGTTGATAGGCTCATACCGAGAGTCTCTTCGATAGTCAACTTGGAAAGTCTCCCAAAAGGGAAGAAAACATAAACCATAGTGTAAGTCCTCCCTTGGTATAGAAACCATAGTCATGGATTCAAGGATAACCTCATCGGAAGGCAATTCAAAATCTGAGAAATCATGAAAACGAGGGTCGACAGTCCCAAAGGGTGAAGTAAACTAACCATACTCCATATGGAAATGGAGGTTCTGGCTAGGACTAATAGAGTCTACCAACTAAGAATCACAAGCACGAGGGCTTGAGGATATATAAAAAACGAGATCAGACTTAGAAGGATACTCAAGCCCACTTGGACCAAGAGAGGGAAGCAAGGGCTCCCATGCCCCCATTGGATAAACCAAACGATCAATTGTTGAGACCAAGTCTTGAGAAGGAAAACATGATTGCACAAGTTCCTTCTCATAAGCAATTGAACATTGAGGATAAGACGCCACATAATTAACCCATGGTGGGGTGAAGTCTACACAAAAACTAGGAACATATAAAGGAGAAGCCTGAACTAACATTGTATTAGGATGGTGATTATCTGATGCCAGCTGGTCAATAGTGACAATGCTTCCATTGTGAGGGAAATGCATAACCCGAAAGAGCGTAGACACCAAAATGTCCATAGCATATACATAATCACACCCGAGAAGCATACTAAATTCTAATGGCCTTTGCACCACTCTAACATTGACAAGGAAATTCTTCCCACCTAATGAGATAGGAAACTTAGGAAGAATCCCTAAATATTCACTAGGCTATCTGTCAAAATCCAACAACTCATGCGAAGCAGACACAAGCTCGGGAGATCCCAAGACTTTCCAAACCAAGGAGGATAAAATACTTGCAAAGGCTCCTTCATCCATAATACATCAATAAATGTTTGTTGAATTAACTTCAACTCTTATTTGAAAAGTTGTGGCAGAAGGAAGATGAATCTCAACAAGGTCATTCCAATCAAAGGAAACCATCTTAGGTATTGGAGGGGTTTGCTTGGAATGAGCAGAATGACCCCTTTTTATGAAAGTATTGAACCAGAAATGCTAAAACATAGTCGGTAGACACATCACTCCCCAAAAGAAGAGTAGTATCATCCGATGACTGAATCGGCATGACCACTTTCACAACCAATGGTTGAATAGGTTGTAGGACTACATGGTCTAAAGGCACCTCACCCCCCAAAAGAGGAGTGGGATCAGTCGATGACTGCATCGGCATGACCACTTTCTCAACCAATGGTTGAATAGGTTGAGAGACTACATAGTCTAAAGGCACCTCACCCTCCAAAATAGGATTTTTTTTAGCCGATGACTGCATCGGCATGACCACTTTCTCAACCAATGGTTGAATAGACTGTGAGGAAACCTCAGAAGACTCAAAATCAGAAGAAATTGTAGACAGGGACCACAATATTTGTACCTCTGTAATGTCAAGGCACAGATGAGTAAGGTGATCTTCCTTGCAAAGATTACAAGGGAAATTAGGCCTACGTCTTATCCATCTAGGTTTCTCAACAGAATCAATTCCCCCAACATGACTAGCAGTGGCTAGTTGCACATCTCCAACATGACTTGCAGAGGTTGGTGATGGGTCGATAACATGACTTACAGAGGCTACAGACCGATTGCCAATATGACTAGCAATGACTAGACTTTTTCCCCCAACATGACTTGCAGAGGGTGGGTGCGTGCCCCCAGCATAACTTGCAGAGGCTGGGTACTAGTCTTCAACATGACCTGTAGAGGTTGTCGACCTATCTCCAATATGACTCACAGAGGTTGGTGATTTCGTCTTCCTATTCTTCCTCTTTCTACTTCATTTATGCTTCTAGTTACTAGTAACTGTACTTTCACCAGAGGTGGGAGAAGGAGGAGGAGAAGACTTTGTTGACAAAGGAACATCAAAATTATGAAAATGACATAAAGTTCTTAACTAGGAATCATCAAGAGCATTTGGGACATTTGGAAAGGTACCCAACCAAACCGGTAATCCCACATTCAACCCAAGAATGTACTAAGTGACCATCAAAGGGACACCAATGTTTCTAAAGAAAGGAAAAGCACAAGAATCCCCTTATGAATGGGTTCCTTAGTTGGTATCCTTAGGAACTTTAGCCATGAAGATCTTATGCATAGATTCTCCCCTTGCAAGATCATTCAAATCCATAAAAGTCTCACACACTGACTATGGCAGACTAGTGTTATCAAAACAACTCCTATAAAGAGGCAGCTCCCTGTTCTTAACCAGAAGACCGAAAATTCCTTACGACCAGTGGAGTGAGTGGTCTACCACCCTAGGTCAGAGACCCAAAGCCATGACTGACTAACTCACTATGGAAAACTAGGGAGCAGAGAGAACACACTAAAATTTCCTAAAGGCAAATCAAGCAAATGACTAACTAGTTGGAAGAATAGTTACACCAACCAACACTAAAGAAACTTACCAGTGCAAGTGAAAATCGAATACGGAAGAACCCTCTAGGCATACTCTGCAAATCATGGCCTGATGTCTTCCCTAGGTACTGCGTTATACCCATGCAATCACCTGTGTAAGTCCCTAAAATAAAGGCAACTAGGTTTCCATCTCGTGAACAATCATTGGGCGGGTACAGTCGACAGTCGGGTGGACCACAATGAGCAAGGTATCAAGCCTGAAACCTATCAACAATGTCTAAAACAAGTGTTCCAGAAGACTATTGAGGACCTCGAATGGATTTGAGACCCATGAAGCTCCGTGGAAAATGAGATCAATGAAATCCCAAGACAAGTCCTCTATATGCATTCCCCACTAAGCTTGGTATGGCTTTGGAGCTTCATGCTACACCCACCACTAGGCACTCCAAGTTTACCAAAACCCATGACCACTTCAAACGTTCTTTTTTCTAGGATGGTATGAAACAGGGAGTTCACAATTTTTTGGTTGAATGTTATATTTGTCAATGTAACAAGGAAAAAACAGTCAAATCTCATGTCACAATACAACTACCTTCGATTCCACCTGCTATTTGGTGGGATATCTTTATGGTTTTTATTGTAGGATTACCTAAATTGGGCAATAAATCAGTCATCATGGTGGTAGTTGATCATATTTCCAATTATGCTCATTTATGTGCTCTTCAACACCCATTTACAGTCTCCATTGTGGCTCAATGTTTCATGTATCAGGTCTTCAAGCTTCATGGAATGCCCCATTCTATAGTTTTTTATCACAACCCAACTTTCACCAAAAATTTTTGGCAAGAAATTTTTATGTGAGTGGGAAATCCCACTTATGGACTTAGCATTTAAGGGCTCTAATCATGCATGCAAAAAATGACCATTTAAAGGCCTCTATGTTTTCCTATTCTCCCAACACAAAACCCCACATTCATGCAATGCAAAGGTGCAAACAAGATTAGGTAACTCTACCTTGAATCCTTCATTTGATGTCAATCCCTTTTCTTTCACTCACTCCTTGACTGCAAGCCTCCTCCCAAAGATGACCTGCATTCACACATGGACAAACAAAGAGCTGCAAACATGCACTTCATATACTAATTGTTGGGTTAGATGTGACAATATCATAAAATAAATACACAATTTGAACACATGATATGGTGGGATGAAAAAATTATTCCTTTTTATATTAATCTTCACCAGAGTAAAATTTACAATATTTGGTCGGCATTGCTCCTCAAACCTGGTCCTGGGCTCCTCTTCACAATGCACCAACTACTCAACCTCACAATACAATTCCAGGAAATTGGAGCAAAGGGGGGATAAATTTGGGCAGATTTTCTATACTCTTCTTCTTCTCTTTTAAATGGGATCCCTACCCCTTCTTTTATAGGTAGTTATCTGGTTGAATGATGGGCCATAGGCAATCAAACAGTTTTAGCAATTTCCCGAAACTCTGTTTCCCATATGCAACTTTCCATTTTTCATGCTTTTATCTGTATACACGGGTTGTATAAGGCCTGGAAGCATATGAATGTGTGAATACGCAAGCTGTAGAAGGCCAAGGCACGTGTGGCTCAAAAAAGAGGGCATTTTAGAAGAGTTTGGCTCAAGAAATTGGCAACTAGTAGGGCTAGAGGCCAAGTATGCAGGCTGGGTGCAAATTAAGTTTATAACAAATGTTCAAGCTACAAGGCACCCAATTGCATCTCAACACAGCTTATCATACCCAAATTAATGGTCAAACTGAATTTGTTAATAAGTGTTTGGAAACATATTTGAGGTGTTTTTCATCAGAAAGGAAAAATCAATGGGATTAATGGTTACCACTAGCCAAATGCTGGTACAACACTTCTTACTATACAGCTACCCACATGACTCCTTTTGAAGTGGTATATGGACAAAATCCACCTTCAGTTCTCTCATACTTTCCAGGTGTCTTGAAGGTCCAGGTAGTTGACAAAACGCTTACAATTCGAGAGGCTATTCTCTATACCCTCAAAGAGAATTTGGTCATGGCCCAGAATCACATCAAGCAACAAAAAAATCAAGGTCACTCTGGATGTTAAATTACAGAAGGAAATCATGGGTTTCTTCTACTGCAACATTACAAGAAAACTTCCCTCAAGGCTGACCATTGTCATAAAATGGTGCCCAAATTTATCATCCTTATATTGTTCTCAACCATGTGGGATAGGTGGTCTATCATTTAGATTTTCCTAGTCATTCTAAGATCCATCCTACTTTTCCTATTTCCTTCTTAAAGAAGGTGATTGGAACTAAGTTCCAAACTCAAACCAACCTTCCCGAGTTGGACAAAGAAGGCTCCATTTGGCTACAACCACAAGAATTTTTGGACTAGTGTGAGTGTCATATGCATCAACAAACCATAGAGGAAGTGTTGATCCAGTGGAAATATACAACTCCAGCAGATGCCACTTGGGAACCAGCTACCATTCTGCAGGAATTTCCTTATCTCAAGCCTTGAGGACAAGGTTGTTTTTAAGGGGGAGTACATGTTAGGGACCTAACCCCTCACCTAGGTAGAATAATATATTTCCATGTAATAAACATCAATATTAATAAGGCCTAGCAATAAGGAATAATAAGTGAAATATAAGAATTCCTAATAGAAGATTCTACTTCTAGAAGGATCTTCCTCTAGATTATTATTTTGATAGACATATTTAGTATAAATAGGAGTCGAGGGTGTGAGAAGGTTTTTCTTGGATATTATTTTAATAGTGATATGCTCTGTTGGAGGTTTTCCCCTCGAAGAGGGAAATGATCATTGCTCTAAGTAATCAAAGTGCTCTTTCTGGTGTTATTCAGGTATTGTTTTGGTATTATTGTGGTGTTGTGCTGGATTATATTGTTGTTTATCTACCATTTCTAGCTAATTATTTTTTTTCTGCATACTATTTTATATATGGAATATTACAAAACCCTTTTTACTATTGTCCAAATATCCTTTTCTGGTTTTGACATATACCTTCTCAAAACTCTGACTTCATGTGCAATGCCCAGTCTATTACAAACCATTACATACATCAAACTTCCAAATCGCATGTGGAACACGAGACATGTCCTCCTACTATTCATGTGTCTTGGGACACTAGTCCACAGATAACTTTACACCAACAAGAATAGAGACCTTGATCAGTTTAAATTCCTGCATATTAAACCTCTACAATATTGTCTCGATATATTTTCTCTCATTTAACCAAATTTTCCTCTTTTTCCGGTCTCTTTTAATTTCCATGCCCTAAATGAAATTTTAAGGACCGATATTCTTCATGTAAAATTTAGAGGACAATTGATTTTTCACATCCTAGATAATCTCCTCGTTGTTTCGTATCAACAACATGTCATCCACATACAAGATCAAATAAATCAAATGATCACCAATCAATTTAAAATACACATAGTGATCGTCTTTGCTTCTTATCAAGCCAATTCCCAACATACAAGTATCAAATTTTTGATACCACATCATTGGTGATTATTTTAAACAATATAGGGACTTTTTCATCTTACATACCAACTCCTTTCCCTTCACAGCAAATCCTTCTTGCTACTTCATATAGATTTTTTTTTCTAGATTCCCATGTAGGAATGTTTTCTTCACATCCATCTGTTCTACTTCAAAATAAAATGTAGCAAAAATAGATAATAGAAATGGTATAGAAGTTAACTTGGAAAAAGGAGAAAAAATCTCACCAAAATCAATTTCCTCAACCTGGGAATAACCCTTTACTACTAACTGAGCTTTCTATTTCTCCACGTTGCCTTCTTCATTCAACTTCTTTTTAAATACCCATTTGCTTCCAATGGTATTTCTTCCAGTTGAAAAATCCTCTAAATCCCAAGCCTCATTCTTATCCAAGGATATCATTTATTCATCCATGGCCTTTTTCCATAGCTTTCCATCCTATGATTCCACTTCCTCCCTAATAGATACAAGATCATCATCAGTAATAGACAAAGCAAAATATGAATGAAAATCAGATGGAGTGTACCTTTCCGGTAGCCTTCTTTTTCAAAATGATCTCCTCAATATTGGAGTATGAGGATCTTCTTCTTCTGATTATTGTTTTTCTGTAGATTTTGATTAATCATCATTTAAATCAAACTCTATTTTCTATGGTTCTTCCTTACTTGGTAGGACTTATTGTTTAACAACATCCTTCATTTATGTATATACCACATCTCGGTTATACACAACCTTCTTAGTTTTTGGGTTCCAAATATTATAACCTTTGAGACCATCCTTATACCCAATAAAGATACACTTTTCATCCTTATTATCTAGCTTACTCATTTTTTCCTTTGGAACATGAACATAGTCCTCACAACCAAATACCTTGAGATGTGTGAGAGAAGGTTTCTTACTAGTCCATACCTCTTATGGAGTCTTTTCATCTAGTGTTTATGAGGGTGATATGTTGACCAGGTAACATGCAGTACCCACTGCCTCTACCCATAATTATTTCCCTAACTTAGCACCACTGAGCATGCACCTTTCTTTTTCCATCAGTTTCATGTTCATCCTTTCTACAACTCCATTCTGTTGAGGTGTATATGGAGTAGTCTTCTTCCTTTATATACTAAACTTCTTACATAATTCTTCAAATTCATTCTCGCAGAACACTCTACCATTATCTGTCCTCAACACCTTAATTCTTTTCTCTGTTTGATTCTCAACAAGAGACTTAAACTCTTTAAACCTTTAAAAAACTTCATATTTCTTCCTAAGGAAATATATCCAAGTATTCCTTGATAATTCATCTTAAATGAGACATAGTACACAAATTTTCCCAATGATGGAACTGACACAGGTCCAAACACATCACTATGAACTAGTGGTAAAATTAACTCTACCCTCATTGCACTAGAGGGGAATCTTACCCAATTCTACTTCCCATATGCACAATGTTCACAGAAATAAAACTCCAAAGAGAAGTTAGACATACCTTCAACCATACCTTTACCATGTAGTAGTCAAAGACCCTTCTCTCTAATATTCTCTAGTCTTTGATGCCACAACATAACCTTTTCTCCAGAGACTTTAGGAGTTCTTTTTTCTTCAATTCCAATATCAATAATAATGGAACTATTAGACCCATCAATAATATTTCTTCCTTTCATATTATACAGAGATCCAAACTGAACTCCCTTCAGCATCACCATTGATCCTTGAATCATCCCACAGGTTTCCTTTTAAAATATTGTTTTTACCACTTCATCGTCCATTTTTCTTACATAAATCAAGTTTATGGCCAATCTTGGGATGTGTAGAACACCAGCTAGTGTTATAATCCTTCCATCTATGATCCTCAACTTGACTTTTCCTTGACCTATGATTCTGGTTGTTGAGTCATCATCTAGGAAAACATTACCTCCATCATACATTTCATATTCATAGAACCACTCCCTATGGGGAGTCATATGAAAGGATGCACCTGATTCAATCAACCACACCTCATGATCTACATGTATTCTTGAAGAATCCAAGTACACATCCCCTCCTTCTTCCTTGGAGGCCTTTTCTTCTGTATAAGGATATTTTTCATATACCTTCATTTTCTCAACTTTGGATCTACACTACTTGTAGTGCCCATCTTTTCCACATCTCCAGCATACCTTTAAAAAAATTCCAGGAGACTTAGATATTCCCTTAGAATTAGATCTCCCACTTGAGGACTTAGATCTATTTCTTTCCTAGGAGTGTCCTCTTGCAAATAATGCATATGTGCTCTATCCTTCCATGTTCTTCTATCTCATCTCCTACGAAATCAAGGATGATACCACTTCATCAAAATTCGAGGCAGTGTATTACTACCTATGGCCACAACTATACTATCCCACGAGTCTGGTAAAGAGAACATTAAACTGATACACTTATCTTCATTTGAAATTTGAATCTCAACAGATACTAACTGACTTACCATAGTATTGAAGGCATTCAAATGTTCTTCCACCAAGTCTCCATATCTCATCCTTAGGTTATACAACTTCTTTCTCATGAATATTTTATTTACTAGGGACTTAGACTGAAAAACAATTCCTAAATTATCCCATAAATATTTGGATGTAGCTTCCTTTGACACATTCAGTAATACTGAATATGAGAGACACAGTCAAATTGTTCTCTTGTCCTTCTGATACAATGTTTTCCAGTCATTTTTTAAAGTTCTTGTAGGTGCAATACATGGATCCACCTCAATACATTGATCTATTTCCACCAACAAATCTTCCATCTTGAGCTTCCACAACTCAAAAATTTTCCCATTAAACTTCTCGATCTCCATTTTCGAAATGCTTGCCATTTCTTTTCGCCTAAAAAATCAATACCACATATCTCCCACTGTAACAAGGCTTATCACAGTCTCAACCCAAACCCTTGAACACAGAGGCATCCCCCTAAATCCAACAAAGCTCTAATACCAAAAGTAGATTTTAACCTTGTACAATATTTTACTGAAAACATGTTTTCAATAAAAGAACAAAAGAGATATAATGGAAAATACACACATTACAGAGATATTTTTCCCCTGGAAACCCAAACTAGGAAAACCAACATATTCTATATTCATTCATAGTGATACATTGCTTACAACACAATCTACATATAGTATCCAGCGGCATCCAAAACCTTAACCCAATAGCCAGGATTATTCAACAACCCTAATTCCTTAACTAAAAATAGAAAACCATTGGAAAAAAATCATGTGTCTAAAAACTGCCCAACAATGGACACAAAAATTGAGGTGACATGAAAAATGAGGCAACAATTTGACATGTTTCCCGAGGAAAAAAATTTGTCGGGGAGGCTATCTCCCCCCTCAAACCCCCCTACACACCCTGAGCTATTTGTGCGAAGACTATAACACATACCCAACAAGTACACTCATATGGGACCAACCCATACTTTCAACCATATGGCGGAGCTTCATATTACCCTTCCCCACCACCATTGATCGCACCTCCTCTTCCCCTCATGGGTACCCCACTACCCACATCCCTCACCCAACCAATCCCTATCCAACAACAGGTTCCTCCATTGAAAACATCTTATCCACCTAGTAATAATGGAGCCACCTCCACTTATTGCAACCCATAAGGACCCCACATGGACAACACTAGGCGGGGGTCAATTTCATCCAACCATCCCCTCTTCAATATGTTCAAACATCTTAATAGTTCAATACGTCCAATCTACCTCACCAACCCAACAATAACCAGAATAAAGTAAAGCATAGGAACTAGGGACAAGGATGGAACCCCCCTCAACAAAACCCCCAAGTTGGGAGAAACCAACGCGAAACCAACCAAAACCTCCAAGTGGAAAATAATAATGAGAAACCCCAACAAGGGAGAAATACCAACCTTCGAAACAATTACCCTTTTGAATTATGTGGATAATATGGTCGTTACACTCACCATTACCCTCAAATCATAGACTATAAATGGATGAAGGGTGGCATGAATACTCAGCGGGCTCCCAACCCTCAAGGTCGACCTCAAGGACCTCCTACCTATATAACACCACCAACATCGACGGTATTACAAAACCCTATCACAAATCAAAGAGTCATTAATACTCAACCAGAGGGTTTTCAACACCCACACCCACAAGGGTAGTTCCCTCCACCTAAACCAACCCATCCAGGAAACACCATCTACCATAGTAGCCTCTGTTGGATCATGTTTTCATTGATGCCAATTTTTTTATTCGTTGATGTCATTGATTGATGTCAAGTGATTGATTGATGCCAAAGGATTGATTTATTGATGATTGATATAATGTAATATGTATTGTCCTTGATGAGAATGCATAGATGAATATGGATAAATGATTTTTCATTGATCTGATGAACATGGATCAATGAGTTGTCATTGATATATGATGAATATGGATCGATGTGGTTTCATCAGTATACGATGCATTGTTTGAAAAATGTATAGATGACTCATTATTGTCTTATCATGATTGATAAGGTGCACAAATGGATGAACTCCAAAGTGGTCCCCTCATGGTGAAATCCCTCACAGGAAGATGCTTTGCAGATTAAGTTATCATAGAAGAATGGTTGGAGGACCCATGCTTGTATGTGTAATAATGAGATGAAGATCAATGATTCTGTTGGTGAAACTATCCTAGATGGATAGTTCTTGCTATACCATTTCTGGAGGTATGTGGAATGTCACATAAATCCCCATGGTTTGAGAGTTATGGCCTGCTGAAATTGAAGGACCCCGATATGAAGGCTTGAAGCCCACAAGGTCAAAGAAGTCAAATTTCTTGAAAAGAAGAAATCATTATTTAAATGATAAAGTATAGTGACAAAGTCAAAGTGGATTATTTAAATATAAAAGAGAAGTGACAAAATCAAGAAGGAATATTTAAATGATAAACTATTGGAGAACTTTCTATTTATGGAAAGTGGTTAACCCTAAAATAAGGAAATTAGGTTAAGTGACCTAGAAATGGTTTATGTGACCTAAAAATGGGTTAAGTGACCTAGAGGATGAAAGTATAAATAAGATAGAAATGGTCTCTTGTAGATAATCCTTTTTGCCGATCAATGGAGAGCTTCTTGTGAGAATATCTTTTGGAGTATTGGTGGAGAGCTTCTTGTGAGAGCTTCTTGAGAATTTTTGGTGTGGAACACTTGATAATATTGAATATCTATAGGTGATTGAGGTAACAAAAGGATATCTAAGTCGTATTTTAGAGGGAAGGTGAAGAAAAGAGGGTTAGAATTCAGGGGAGGATAAATTATTTTCATGATGCTTTCTAAGGTATATTATTTACAGGTCATCTCACCATTTTTGTAATAAAGTTTTTTCTATAATGATTCATACCATGAGATTGATATGAAATTGAGGAAACATATCCAAGTATGTGTGGTAAAAAATTCATCTTGTGGGTCGTTGTATTTGTGGTACACTCCATGGAAAATAGGGTTTGTGGTCAGTCCTGAAACTAGTCTAAAATAGGTGTTTCGAGTAAAAATGTCATAACTTATTCATACCAGATAAAAATTTAGTGATACCAATTGTGTTGGTTATATTCCATTCTTTAGTATGTTGTGTAGAAATTTCAGATTGATTCAACAAATATTCCATGTGGGGCATGCTCTACAAGGTCACTCTCTAGAATAAGCCAGAATTCAACAAGGTATGCCATTTTTTCTATAACTCCTTTTCTTAGAGGTTACAAGTAGTGACAGATGGAATAATTGCATAAACCACAGTAAATAACATTGTGTATAATTTTCATATCTTTATTCATTACGGGTACAAAGTTATTATTATATCAATTTAGGGTTGTTGACTAATCCAAAACTAGTCATGGTTGAGACAAGCAGTTGATGAGTTGGCACATACATGAGGTGTATAGTTGATGATGTTGGTACTTATTGATGAGTCATTTTTTATGATTAGTCGATACATGATTTGTATATACTTGGTACATGGTTGGATTCACTTGTTTATGGTACAGGTTGATTACAGGTTGGTGCATGGTTGATGCACTTGTTTATGGTACAGATTGATATTTATTGAGGATTGTTTCATCATATCAGTTGGTGCTGAGGGTGTAAGATGAGTATTGCATTACATATCTAGTTCTCTTGTAGAGTTTTAATCTATTCAATTTTTATTGAAAAACCCTAAGGATTGTAGTCCGTAATAAAAATAAAATTGTACATACATCTTGTGTTCTTTGTGTTCCTTGTGGTGATGACTTGTTGATGATAGATTGTTGATATATGTTTTTGATATGTGTTGACATTTAACTSGTTATAAATGACAACAATGAGTAATGATTTAATGGTGATTTTTAACTAAGGACTTTTGGAAAAATGATCCCTACATTTTTAAGCCCCCCCCCCCCCTTAGTGTAGTCAGTGTGTCCAACAATTGGTATCAGAGTGGGCCTTCACTACAAGCCTTAAAAATCTTGAAGGATATCCGTAGACACACAAATGGATGATGAAATACCAATCCTTGATGAGGAAAACAATTCTACTTGGAGAATAGAGATGAGAGTATATTTGAAGACAATGGGAGCAGTTATTTGGAAGGCAACCATTGATGGATCAGTTTCGTTGAAGAACAAGTCAAAGTTTGCATCTCAAAGGGAAGGAAAGAAGAATGATTCATTGGCTCTCAATACCATTCTTATTGGACTCTCAATCCCTATCAAATAAATCATGGAACAATGCACTTCCACCAAGGATCTATAGCTAAATCTAGAGGAGAAATATCAAAGCAAGAAGGAGAAGGAAGATATTGAAGACCACTCCATCAAGATTATCAAAGGTAAAGAATCTCCAAAAACCCTTGATTGTATTATTTCTAAATGTGGTTTTGAAAACATTTCAAGTGAAGATAGCACAAAGGAAGATCTCAAAATTATTTCAAATGAAGATATAGAATCTCCAAAGACTCTTGATTGCAATGATTCAAAATGTGATGATGTTGA
>JZKD02S2016612.1:12324-23748 GCA_000966675.3 Picea glauca
AATCTTCTAGAAGGATGAGATGGCATTCGAATGGTTATCTAAGTATTGGCTTTCCTGATATTTTGGGATCATTCCTATCCAAGTAACTAATTCATTCTCTCTTATATATTGAGGGTATTCTCATGGAAAAGGTTAGCAACAAACAAGCAAGAGATTTATTGGAGAATTAGTGCAAGATTGTGTGAAGGACTGATGCTACAACAGCTAGAGAACTCCAGCAAGTTTATCAAAAGTGGTTGATATTCTTCATGCAAGTGAGCAAGTGTGTGTGTCATAGCTAAGGGCCATTGAAAGGAAGTTTGCAACATCAAGGCTCAGGTTGTAATCTTTGCTTTCCATCAATATAATACAGTAATGTGTCCCTTTCCCATAAAGTTAGATCCACTTTATTGTATAACTCCTTGATCATATACATAGATTAATTGTTGAATAAATTGTATTCTCTTCACTTCGGTTGGTTTGTATGGCTTTGATCTTGATTGTACGAGAGCACTGAAGTGAAGCAGGAACAACAAAGACCAAGGAAAGGGATCATAAGGTATGTTCTTTAATCGTATATTCTAGTATATTCAATAGTTAAAATCTAGGGAAAGAGTATCATTTTGTCTTTCTTTGTTCTAGATCCAGGTGGATCTAGGGAGATCGGTTTGTGTCCACACTTACGGATTTATCCAATAACAAAATTGGCGACTCCACTGGGGATATCCCTTTTTTCTTTGTGGCCTTTTTGCGTTTTTCTATGGCCATTTTCTCTAGTTTCATTTTTCTCTTGTCTTATCAGTCTCTGAGTCTTCAGGATATCCTGATAGACCTTCTAGGTTCAGAAACCATTTTGAATTTTACTTCAATTTTCAAATTTTTTGATATGCTCAGGAGTTCTCGCACTGCACAACATTGCAGCCTATGAGAATTGAGAAGGTTCGCACCCTGCACATAGGGTTCAGTGAAAGGTTCTCGCACCTTGCTAAAAGGTCATCTGCGAGAATCATAGATTCTCGCACTGTGTCACACTGCTTACCTGCGAGCACAATTTTTTCAAAATTTTGAAATTGAGTTTTGGTTTTTCTAATTGCCCAGATTAGTTGAGTTACCTCTTATGAGTTTATTGGACCATTGATTGGTATATTTCTTTCTTTAGTTTGCATGCTTGAACAATGTTAGGGTTTCAAGGTTTTTCCTTATCCTTTGTGTCTTGAATTTCATTTCTTAACTCTTCTTAGAAAAATCGTTCTCTCTGACTTCAGATTCTGAGTGTGTTTGATTGGTTGAGAACCAGTGATTGGTTGAAAGTTAAGTTTAATTGGTTTTCTCATTTGTTATAGTTTGACAAATCATTGTCTTTTGCAATTGAGAATATTACATTGGTTTGCTCTTTGCTTTTGCTTTCATTGAAAGAGTAGATTGGGTTACTTGCTTGTTCCTTGATTTGATTTTCTGTACTCTCACTGTCATAGTTTGAGTCCTTTTTGGAAAGTGAACAACAAGCTTTTTCTTTCAAAAAACATTTTTTTTTTTGGGTCTTTTAGAAAACATTGAAAATCAAATTATTGAGCTTATTGAAGTATTTGAAAAAGACACGTAGAGATTGTCATTTGATGGATGATTGTTTGCATTGAGATTTGAAAGGAAATTTTGCATTGTAGTACAGGGTTGATTTGGAAAACTTTCTCTCTCTCCCATACATAGGATTCATTGAACAAAAAGTGTTATATTTCATTCTCATCCTTGCATTGTTTGGGTCAGATTCATACAACATAAGTTTCACTTCCGTTACCTTTGAGTAAACAACAACTCTTAAAAACATTGTGTAATCTTAAAATTTATCTAGTAACTCTTTTCTAGGGCTCTTTTACACAAAATTTAGCTAGGTTGGTGCTTTGGAGTAGGAAGAGAGATACACTCTCCAAAATCTCAAAACACATAGTAGCATCTTGATTTAGGGAGTGCTAAATTCTATTTGCAACATATTGTCCTGGGAAGCCCTTCTAACACAAGGGTCAAGCACTAGGTCGCATTGGTGTTGGCAGAGTTACTCACCCTGCTTTGTTGACATCTATGTAGAGATTGCACGTATTACGAGGATCACTCTGAGGTATCCCCACAATGATGAGTGGAAGCCTTTTGAGTTGATTTCAGGATAGATACCCTGCCCTTGCGTGTGGATCGGACTGACGACTGTTCCCCCATGCTTTACTGTTGTTTATGGTGACCTTAGTGGCTTATCTCTCTAGGTTCTTACCCAAGGTGATTGTGGAGGGGAAAGTCTTCATGGTACCTAGAATTGACGTTGACCAAAATCACTTGGGCTCCTTGGAGGGTATACCCACGATTATGTGTAGGAGCTTGCACTAGGGTGTAAGTCCGTTAAGCAGGTCGTCAGCGTAAATTTTCCACTCTAGCCCCGCCCCTTCTCGTCTCGTTGTTGCGATGTTGGATTTCATCACCAACTAGTGGCTTCGATATTAGAAGGTCTTGTTTGCCTGGTTATTGCTTCCTAGATTTCATTTACTAGTGTGTGTTGTTTATTTCTCGAAGTTGACCATAGGAATTTCTTCGCGGAGCTTGTCACTCATTTACAATTGCTCCCCCACGTCATTCACGTAGAATGCAAAGATTATCTCTAGAGAATCTGGATGGTTCTCAACCCTTGCCTAACAGTACACCTGAGGGCTCTCCTCATCAGAGTGAAGTCCCAGTTGTTACTCCACCACCTATGGAAATAAGTGACGTTCCAGTTGTCACCACACCACAAGTAGAATCAACTGACTCTCTAGAACCTTTTCGAATTACCAATACTAGAGAGGACTATTGCATTTGTCGTGGTGAACGACCTTTTGTGCGATTAAATTCTTCTGAAGAAGAACTTGTTACATCTTCTGAATCAACCGTTGGGCCTTCTCCCGGTGTAGTAGGCCAAGATCCTTTTTTGTCAGGTGATTTCCGACGAGTCCTTTTTTGTACCGAGTCACCTACAGTCTATGAAATCAACCCTCCATTGTTTTCTGAGACAAAAACTACACCATTGAATACCACTTATCACTTTGTTCTCCCTCCCGATATGGCCCATCTCACGAATACTACAAGTGTCCAAAACGGAATTACTGTAGCTAGTATTGCTCTTATCAATACCCAGCGAATGCCTGATGTCAACCCGACATTACCACCCGATTATCATGCGTTGAATGCTTTGTTGAATGATTCTAATCCAACACCTAGCAAACCCCATCTGGTACTCCTGGGGGTCCTTCTGGGAATCATATTCCCGGTTTTATCCCGACACTCCCTCAATTTCCTTCTGGCAATCCTAATCTTAGTGGCACTATATCGTCTATTACACCAAACTTGTAGATTCCCATTGGTGAACAAGGTGGTACGATTCAATTTCCTCTTACTGGTTACAATCCGATTACTACACAACCTTTGGTTGGCACACAACCTACGATAGGGGGACCTACCTCACCTTTTGGACAAAACATACCTCTTGAATTGGCCCAGTATTGGAATCAGATTCTACAAAACTTTCCTCAAAATGTTGGGGGGCAACAAACTGTCCCTACTATAGGCCAACCATATCCAGGTATACCTAATCCTATTTGGGTTCAAAGTCACAATACTCAAACTTAGTTCCCTACCCAAACTCAAGGTTACCATCCTTGGAATTACTATCCTCTCCAACCACCACCGAATCAGCCAGGGTCTTCCCACTATGGGTAGACTGCATACGGTCCTACTAGTTTGCCGACAGGGCTTCCGCCCCAAAGTCACCAGTACTCGCAGGTGAATAGACAGTTACCTTTTCTTTATACTTTGTATTTTCCATATTTGTCTAGGATTCTAAATGATCCTATTCGTCACTCTCCCCAATGGCCTATGTTTCCCGCCAAGCTTCCATCGGACATTCTGAAATTCGATGGAAAAGTGGGAGAGGACCCGAATAATCACGTTATGAATTTTCATCTATGGTGTTCATCTGACTCGTTGATGGATGATTCTATTCGTCTCCGTATTTTTCAATGAACCCTTACAGGTTCTGCTGCGAAGTGGTATATTGAATTGCCACGAGGTTTCTTCTCTGATTTTAACGCCCTAGCTATGGCTTTTATTACACATTACTAGTTACCGATCTGTTATTATACTGGGACTGAGATTTTGACTTCCTTCAAACAGACTAAAGGTAGTCATATATCTGATCATATCCATGAGTGGCGAAGGAGACGACGTCTCATTAAACTTGAACTCCCTGATTAGTTACTGGCAAAATGGTTTACGAAATCCTTCGTGAATGAAATTGGTAAAGACATTTCCATGGTTGGTGTTGTTACGGAGGAGCAAGATATCAGTTGTGCTCAATATCTTGATCTCATTTATTTGCAAACGGGAACACTTTACGATTTGCTACCTGAATTACCTCGTCCTGGTGCTTCCAGCACTTCAACTACTCCAGCTGCTTCACATGCAACTGATGGTGTGATTGGTACTGCCCATGCCCACTCACATTTGGTTTCAAGTACAACCCCTAAATCTACCTCTTCTAATGTTCAAAATGCTTTGTCTCCTGCCACTTCCACTGGTAAAACTTCTGAGGTGAACGTTGTTCAATCTACACCGACCGGTAAAAATAAATCAAAGAAAGGGAGAGGCAAGAATAAGGAGGGTAAAAATAATAATCAAAATGAGAAAACTAAAACTCCTCCTGTTGAAGATCGGGATAAGCGTAAGCCAGGATATTCTTTCCTTATCTGTGGTGATGATCACTACATGAAGGATTGTCCACGACGTGCCGAGGTTACTAAGTTCCTTCAAGGTACACCAAAACCATCTACGCCGACAGCCTTGTCCCAACCCTTCCCATCTCAACAACAGGCCTAGTTGGTCATCCATGACCAACCATCTACTTCTACAACATCATATGTTTTGATGTGTACCGGTGATTCTAAGAAAAAAAACGTTGCACTCACGACTAGAGCCAAAGACTATACTCCATCTAAGGAGAAGGTTGACGATTTACCTCCAACTTTGGTACAACCCTCTCCACCGACTCCACCTACGAACGATCCTCTTCATCTCGAACAAATGAGCCTTGATATCGTTCTGCGACCACCCCCGAAAGGTGTCATTAAGAAATCGGCTTTCAATCCTCATGCTCATGCGTCTCAGAAATATAGCATTGTCAAAGATCTGGCCCAAGCCCCTTTAGCAATGTTTGCCCTTGAAGTCCTTCAGTCTTGTCCTACGCAGTGGAGGGATCTATTGAAAGCTATAGGTGGAATTGATCCAACAGATACGAATTTAATAGTATTTGACTTGGAAGATCATATTCCAAGGTTACCCCCTCAGCTTGCGTTCCAGATACAATTTGTTGTTTCTGACAAGAATATTTGTCGGACTGTTATCGATGAGGGTGCCTCTACGTGTGTAATGTATTTTTCTTGTTGGAAATCCATTGGCTCTCCTCCTTTAAATGAATCACAAAATACTTTGAAAGCCTTCAATGGCTCTAGTTTTAATCCTTACGGTGTTCTTTCATCATTTCATGTTACTCTAGAAGGTAAGACAGTCCAAGTTGAAGTGGAAGTTTTCGATGCTCCCCTTGATTATAATCTTCTGCTTGGTCGTAGCTAGATAGATTCCATGCGCGTTGTTGTATCAACACTTTTCCATGTAGTACATTTTCCTCATCAAGGAAAGGTTGTTACGGTTGACCAACTTGCCTTCTTTAATTCCGATACTCGTACTGGCAATGTGTCGTTTATAGCTAAAACCCCACTGGGTTACGAGAATGTTGGTGTCGGCCTTTTAAAAGACTCTTCGTTAATGGGTACTTTCCCAATTCCACCACCGCCCAATGTTCCACGCTCATCAGTTGCTTCAATTAACATGATCTCCACCATACCTCATGAACTTCCTGCGTCTTTCGATGTTTGGATAGTCCCTGACCCTGGAGATCACACTCGTTTTGGCGACGTCATGCCGTTAAGTCCAGTTGAGTATGCTTATCACGTCATTCAATCGGCAACACCTTCTTCACTCTCTCTTGATGAGTTGTCTCCCGATCCTTTTCGTGTCATCTTTCCCACTGATGAGATGGTTATGTCTGTCATGGAGGACACCCCTTGGGACAATGGGCATCATCGTTCCATCCTGTTTTTGGAACAACACACTCTCAAGAACTACCAACGGATTTTGACTCCGTCGACCATTGTTGTCGTATCGACAGTTCCCGGATCTACACGTGATGTGTTTGCTGAAGGGAACCTCGGTAATATCTCTCCCATGATTCCCATTGATATATCCATTAAACCTGGGATAGTTGAAAATGTTCACATTGGAGCTTCGTGTTCGTCGGATGAAATCGTCACCTATACATCTTTGTTTAAGGAATTTCGTGATATTTTCTCCTAGAGCTACGAAGAGATGCCAGGTATCAACCCTTCTATTGTTGTTCATGATATAAATACATGCCCTGGAGCTAAGCCAGTATGGCAGCGCCTTCGTTCGGTCCACCCACGTAAAGCAGCGACTATCAAACTCGAAGTTGAAAAACTTCTCAAAGCCGGTTTTATTTATCTGGTGGATCTGACTGAATGGGTTTCTAACCCTATGCCGATTGATAAGAAAGGTAGTAGTATACGTGTATGTGTTGATTATAGGGATATTAACAAAGCCTGTTTGAAAGACAACTTTCCAACCCCTTTCGTTGATCAGATTGTCGATGACTGTGCCGGAAGTGAAATCTTTTCTCTAATGGATGGTTTCTCCAGCTATAATCAAATTAACATCGCTCCTAAGGACCAACATAAAACTTCTTTTATTTGTCCTTGGGGTACTTTTTCCGATAGGAAACTTCCCTTCAGTCTTAAGAACACTGGCGCAATGTTTCAACGTGCTATGTCTTATGATTTTCATGATATAAAGCATATCGTTCAACCCTATTTGGACGATTTACCAACTCATTCTTTACGCCGAGTCGATCACCCCACTCATCTCCGAGAAATTTTCATTTATTTTTGGTTCTATCGCATTTGTTTCAATCCTCATAAATGTGTTTTTTGCATAGAATCTGGTCGTCTTTTATGTTTAATTGTTTCACGTCAAGGGATCCGGGTAGATCCTCTTAAGGTTGAGGCGATTCTTAATCTCCCTCCTCTTTCTACGCTGAGCCAGTTGCAAAGTTTGCAGGGGAAAGAAAACTTTCTTCGTCATTTTATCCCTGATTACGCCGAGATTACTCGTGGTTTTACACAGCTACTAAAGAAAGATTCAGAGTTTGTCTGGGATGTTGTTGCCAACAATGCTTTTGAGGCTTTGAAGTTGTCCCTCACGAGAGCTCCGCTTCTCTTCCCTCCTGATTATAGTCGTGATTACTTTATTTATCTTGCTGCCTCCGAGTATACCATTGGCATGGTTCTCGTTCAAGAGGATGATGCACACGATGAACATGTTATTTATTACTTGAGTCGAAGTCTCACATCCACTGAAATCAAGTATCAACATGTTGAAAAACTGGCTTTGGCTGCCGTTCAAGCCATTCAACGCTTTCAACATTATATTCTCTCAAGGAAAACTACAGTGATTTCTCATTGCAACCCTATGCAACACATTTTGACACGTCAGTTTCTAGGGGGCAAGTACTCCAAATGGATTGTCATACTCCAAGAGTTTGACTTGGAATTCGATCGCGCCACGTCTAAGAAATCCTTCGTTTTTGCTGAGTTAATATGCGATTTTCCTCACTCTGCCATGGAAAATGTAGCAGTAGATTCATTGCCCGATGAATCTCTTTTCCTTATCAGCACTGATGATCTTTGGTATGGAGATAATATTCTATATCTCCAAACCTAGACTTTCCGGCCTGCTTTGTCTAGTATTGAACGATGTCGTGTCCATTATTAATCTCGTCAGTACATTATCCTTGGAGATACTCTTTACCATCGAGGCATTGACTCTATTTTTCGACGTTGTTTGACATTTGGGGAAGCTGAGAAAGATCTGAATGACTGACATTCTGGAGCATGTGGTGGTCATATGTCTAGGTATGCTACTGCTCAGAAGATCTTACACGAAGGATATTTTTGGCCTTACTTGTTCAACGACTGCATTACTGTCGTTCAGAAGTGCCATGCCTGCCAGACCTACAGTCAGAACATTTGGTCGCATCCTACTCCTCTTCATCCTGTGGTGTCAGTTGGTCCTTTTGCAAAATGGGGCATTGATTTCATGACATGTCACCCTCACTCGATCGGGGGGCATGGTTACATCATTGTAGCTGTTGATTACTTTACAAAATGGGTCGAGGCGATGCCAACATTCGAGAATACTGGAAAGACTGCAGCATTTTTTCTTTTCAACCATGTCATAGCTCATTTTGGTGTTCCTAAAGCTATCGTTACTAATCATGGTAGTCATTTTAGGAATTTTATGATGTTTGAACTTACAGAAAAGTTAGGTCTTCGTCATGATAACTCAACACCCTATTATCCGCAAGCTAATGGCCAGGTCAAAGAAATCAACAAATTTCTTATAACTATGCTTCAACGGATGATAGGAATTCATAAAACAAGCTGGCACACGATGTTGTTTTCGACATTGTGGGCATATCGGACATCTGTCAAATCCACTACGGGGTTTACGCCTTTTCAATTAGTCTATGGTGTGGAAGTCATTCTTCCTATAGAATGTGAGATACCTTCTCTGAAGCTAGCTATCAAACTCTTACCCAATACTTATGTTGAAGAAGAACGTCTATTGTATTTGATGCGATTAGACGAAACTCGACGTGATGCCACTCTAGTAATAGAAGCCTAGAAGAAACGTGTCAAGGCATATTATGAAAAGCATGTCAAACCTCGTATTTTCTCTGAAGGTGATATTGTTCTTCTTTATGAACAGGATCGAGATGTGTTAGGAGTTGGGAAATTCGAACCAATGTGGCGAGGTCCTTATATTGTTCGTCAAGTTTTGGAAAAAAGAGCGTATGAGCTGGTTTATTACGATGGTATCCCTTTGAATGAACCCAGGAATGGGTTGTACTTGAAGAAATACTATGCATAAGTCATTTGTGCACAAGTACTTGTATTTTATGTATCATACTTTGTGTGTGTTACTTTAGTTTTCTTTTGATGTTATCTGGTATTTGCCCTTATGTGATGTTGTGTTTGATTTCCAAATGTCGGAGTCTTCACTACCCTATATTGGCTTCACTGATGGTGCTAGTCGTAGTACTCAGAACCTAGCTTCCGCTGCATGGGCAATCTATGCCCCAACAAACGAACTTATATCTTTACGAGGTGTATGTATTGGCCGTGCAACCAACAGCATCGCAGAGTATAGCACCGTTATTGAATTATTGGTTGATGCTATCTCACGTGGAATTCGTCATTTGGTTGTGCGACTTGACTCGCAGCTTGTAGTGCTACAACTAAGTAATATCTACTCTATTCGAAGTCCTACTTTGTTACGGGTGTATTTGCAAATTCGCCTCTTGGAACGATATTTTGATCACATTGAATATCAGCATATTCCTAGATGTCTTAATACATTAATAGATGCATTGGCTAATTATATATTGGATAGACATTTGAACCATTTATGAATCAAACACATTAAAATTCACACAATGTAAAGTAAGCCGGTAGAAGCCATCTGTATATAACGATCAAAAGAGTTTGTTTTTTACAAAAAGTTTGTCTGAAGACAAAAATATCAAAATTTGAAGCTTTTAGCTTCTACAAAGTAACGTCATGGATGACATTCACAGTAACACACTACTACCCTAGCAACCCTGCGGAGAAGTTGACCCATAGCTGCTGATACCCCTACAGTGTGACGTTGATCGCGTCGTGGAATCTCTTCCAGAGTCATATCTGGAATGTCTGTTGTTAGGCCCTCTAAATTCTGTTCTACCACCTGATAATCTTCGACATACTATGGTACTACTGTTTCTACCTCTCCTCGTCGCTGGATAAGAGAGGTGCCAAGAGGTCTATACGGTCCAACATCTGTGTTATCAACAAACATTTTTTGATTAGTCTTTGGATAAATATATAAAAAAAAACAACATTTGAATATGATAAAAAAATTCAAAAACATTTAAAAAGAGATAATGCATGTACTTCTTACCTAGATCTCCCCACTGAGCGTCCTCAAGAAATGCTAAATCTGGATCTCCTCGAAAATCCAAACCGTCATACACGTATTCATCAACCATCAACATCTGGTTTCGCATCCAGTCAAAGAAAATACGTCATACTTGACGATTGGTCCTTCCATGTGCCGGGCCATGAGCCGACACCATCTGAGCATCCGTGGATCCCTAGGACCTAGTAGGTTCCACTCAACCTGTAGTCTAAATACGGGGACCCTCTTGAGGAAGAAGGACACTAACAAAGATCCATATCCAAATTGTTTCAATTCACCCCACCTACATTTTGTTAATTTCCTTTTGATACTGCAAAGCACAACATCTACCCAGTTGAATACTCAGGGCTCAGTACACTTGATGGTGTACTGGAAGTAGCTCTATAATTCCATATGAGGATAAGAACTCCCCGCCATATGAGCTATCATAAAGAGGATAGTGTGGAGGGTCAAGTCTTGTACCCCCCAGATAGCCACGTTTCCCTTTTTCCTCTCAGCCTCAGGTACACAGTATTGATTGCAGTATTCACTCATCTTTAATCCACTGCCTCTACTACTAGTCAGACTGACATAATACCCATGCCTGGACAATCCATTCAAGAAGTATATGTACTCAATGTCAATGGATAATGTGTGATCTCCTACATTGAAAACCTACTGATCTGGGTCCCACATACGGACCAGGTACTCAAGTAGTCTGACTTGGGCCCTCATGCCCGGGATACAGAAGTGTTTTAAGAGCCCACAATATCTCAATGCAGATATGGTGGGAGGATGATTCTCGACATTTGCATTATCTTCCTCATTTTATCGTTCATGCCACTCAAGCACCATGCTTATGGCTATTTATATGTACAAAGAACATACAAGGAGGATTAATGATTTTATTCATGATATGAATCTTTTTCATTGGTTAAATATTTTAAAAAAAATTGAGTTTTGCGCTGCTCGCAGGCACCTTATTATACACAGTACGAACACCTCGCAGGTGGCTCAAGGCTCACCTGCAAGAACGCATCATTCTCGCAGGTCCCGTATGGGCTGCTTGCGAGAATGCCTATGCGCATGTAGGGTTCAAAAAGCCACTTAAAAATGAAAAACTAACCAATGAAATCAAGAATTTAAACCATGAAAATGTCAAGAATGGAGGGCTTACCTTAATGCTACAGATGGCTCATCAAATGATCTCTTGTAGCTCCCGAAAATCAACACCGAATTTGAAGGGTAAAAAGGGGGTTTTGGAACTCAATAGTGAAAATGTGAAATGATATGGTAAAAATGTGTATT
>JZKD02S2016612.1:42812-62673 GCA_000966675.3 Picea glauca
TTTTTTCTTTCTATAGTACTTATGCGCTTTTGAAGTTTGTGTTTATCAAGAAATTGGTTCACCTCAATTCATGTGATATGACGAACTCTATTCCTGACTCATCTCTTACATACAACACAAAGAGAATTGGGAGACCTACGGTTGTTTTAAAGGAGTTTTCTATATAACCCTTGCAAATGAACAACCTTGGAAAAGTGATGAAGTGTCTTCTTAGTGGTCTGGTAAAACCTGAAGGGAAAGGTGGTAATATGGAATGGACTACATTTACCTCAAAACAGAGCTAGCAAAAAATTCACCTTAACCATCTCATTTTGCAAATAACATATGTCCTCCTCTCCCACTCGCTCATGGAATTCTACGAAATAAAATAAATTATATCAAATGAGTGAAAAGTAGGAGAGGGTACACAGATAACTCCGTCGAGTCTATGGACACTCGCTGGTAGCGAAGCAAGGTCTGTGATGTCGGGGTGACTCCGCCAGGGCTATGGATGCTCACTGGAACTAGAGCCACACTATAGAAAGAAAATGATGATTGTTGCGCCTCTTCTATCACCTTAGTGAGAAAAATAGAGGTGCTTGCAAGCTCAGTTGGGTCTGTTGAGAAGGACAACTGCAAGGAAAAGAGTTAGGGAAAGAAATAAAAAAAAACAATTAAGAATTAAACTAAGAAATGCAATAACAACTAAATTCACGAGCATAGGGACATAGAAACAAAAAGAACAATAATACCCATGTCACCAATTATGAGGCTGATATATTAGTGAAAGAATACACTGAGAAGAAAGGGGACTATGAGTCCCTTCTTCCTCCAAGGGAGGGCTCTTGGACCCCCACTAGAAATCTCTTCTTACAAAAAATAAAAATGGAAAATGATGAAAGAACTCTTTGCAAATCCACTCAAGGGGTGAGATGGATTGCCCAATGCAATGGTGCAAATATACTCTTGGAAAGGATGGAGTCCTCAAGAGAATAATGGCAGCATAACTTTGCTTTGAATTCCTTGAAAAATGAAGTGTATCCATGGCCTTTTTATAGAATTCCTTTGAGCTATTGTTCAACTAGTTTGTAGTGTGAAAAGAGGCTAATTAGGGCATTTCTAGGTCTTTGACCATCCATCCAATCGAATCCAGTCCATATTTGGTGTCAAATTGGCCTGCGAGCTGAACCATAAGTGGCTAGGAGGCTGACCACTCTCATAAATGCATTGTTTCTCAGGTGTGTGGATTTTTGCGATAATAGTCGTGCATCATGTGCATGTGTGTGATTTTTGTGTTCCTGTTCCATGCATGTACGCACGTGCCCAGTGTCTTCGTAGAGCCCTTCAATTTTTCACTAATTTGTATAGTTTTTTAACCCTTTATGAATGATTTGGTGTTAATTCAGGTCCATGGATGACTTCATCACTATTTGACGATGTTGAGTTCTTATAACCATGTGCAGATGAAATTTCAGTGATAAAAGATGCCCCCTGATGGATGAGGTTAGGAGCATACGTATAGCCGAAATCCATCAATGTTTCGCCTACTGAGAACGTTGTTGTAAGAGAGAAATAGTGGGATCGTCCAGAGCAATCTGTTGGAGGGAAAAAATGAACCGGTAAAACCCAACCTTCCATGAGGTGTATGAAAAAAAAAATTGTGTACAAACGAGGCGGGCATGCCCCATGCTCGTGTCATGTAAGTCAAAAAAGAGGAATGACATGTTGGTGTAGATAACTACAGCGCCCTCGGGGGCGGTCATGATAAAGGAAGAAGACAATTATGCGGATGAGCATACTCTGAATAGTAGGCAGTGATCACAGTAATAAGTATCACCGATTATGTGGGTATTGATAGCCCAACCAAGTTCAAAGGTCTTCGGAAAATGAAAGAACTAACTGCAATAGTCGCAAAGTAAGACCCATCATAACATGAGAAAGTGTTGGCATCGAATGTTATGGCAGTCAAAGACAGGAGGGAGAAATGGTGTTTCGCCCTGTGCCGTCCAAGATCTCTCATTGGGTGGGTAATGAGAATAAAGATATTGTCTCCCTTCTGGAAAATTGTGCTGATGTCGACAAAAAAGGGGGACGCGACTCCTAGAAGAAAATGGCTTCGTGAAATCTACTAGGTAAGGTTAGGAAGTGGAGGAGGTACATGGACAAATTCAAGATGTAGGAAGACTCAAGACTTCCCTTGGTTGGAGTATATGTGAGATAAAAAGTGGCCGCAACCGTTCAATGAGGTCAAGTGTCAGGGGGACGACAAGACCAAGGATAAGTTGTGCCAGAGGCAAGACAAGGTGAACAATTTCAGAGGGCAGAGGTAAGTGGCCTATGGGGTATTTTGAAGATATGGATGATGTTGGTCAAGGGTGGATGATAAGTAGTGCTCCAACCAAGGGTGACATGGGTTGTGATTGGCCAAAACAGGGAAGTAGGTCGCCAAAGGTGATGACAAAATGGTAATGTAATGACTGGAAATAAAGGCGTTTGTACAATAAATAAAGAATAATTTGGGATAAGTGTACAAATACATAAACGGGTTCCCCAATGTGATATGGTTGGCCCAGGTAGGGCATAATTTTCTCGGAGAACTGATGGAGGGTGGGGGCCCCATGGGTGGGTTTATGTATGAGGTAGGTGAAATGAAGGTAAATTTGCAGATGGGAAAACGGATTGTGGATGAAACATAGGGTTCATGATACTGTGGAGGTGCAGTCCAAAAATAGAACAATGAAGAGATAATCTGGGAGTCCGTTGGGAAAGCTAGAAAAATGAGGAGAAGGAGTATGTGGCTGATTCGCGACATGATGTAAGACTATTGGGACTCCCATCCCTAAAGGGTTTTGAAAAAACAACATGAGTGTCAAAAGCGCAAAAGGGTGCTATGAATGGGACAACTCATGTGGGTAAGAGTGCTACCGAGTGACAGTACCAAAGATGCAAATGGAGGTGTTGGTACTACAGAGACGAAAATGGGGATCCTAGAGGCAAATGTCAGAGGGTGTGACTGGAAATGTAAGTGAGATTCAGAGGGAATGACTACATGCCAATGTTGAGTATATACCTGAAGGGGTTGTGTTGATGTATGATGACCAAGTACCTACACACATGAAAACCAAATACCCGACGTGAACAATATCTGAAGAGAATCGAACATATGAGCATTTATTTGATAATTTTGAATATGGGCATGCATACCTGAGTGTGTCATGGGCAGATGCTCCGCCCAGAAAATGGGCAAATGATCACCAGATGGAAATTTTTGTATAAGAGGCTGAAGGTGGTTCGGAAGACAGATCTTATGGGCTCTTTTACCAAAAAATTAAAGTGGGAAAAGGGCTTAGATATGGACAGTGGGTCCATAATTCCATCCCAGTGTTACTAACACTATGGACGATCAGGCAGTAATTTGGGGGGAGGACATGTACTTCCACTTTGCTTGAGGATTGATGAAGAAGTATAATGAATCACATTCACAGGAGAATTGGTATGGAGTGTCGGAGGAAACTCAGGAAGATATGTGTGGCATGTCGTGGCTAATGTGTGGCGAACATATGGGATAGATGGGCAATGGTGTGTATAATGGCCATAATCTGAACATATGGCACAAGTGAATTTGGTGTGTAGCCCTTTGCTACTTGAGTTAGGAGAGGTAGCGACAATACTTTCTATAGTGGCGAGCGGTGATGGTGTTGGATTGAGGGGAATTAGGTTCCGTAACTCAGGTAGAGATGGGAATTTGTGGGTTGAGTGTCCAACTTTCTCACATAGTGCACAAGGAGGTTGGATACGTGGGGGGAGTGGAGTTGTGGGCTCCTTCTTCTTTCGCCTGCCCCCAACTGTGGTAGGGAGGTTAGTGAGTGGGGATGTAGAGGGTATGGTGGGAGTAAGTATGGGAATCGTCATTGGGATTCCTTCCATTTGGAGGGGAAGGGATGGTTGAGGAACCATCTCTAGTGGATGTAAATACCAAACTGGAATTGCCAACACCATATTAGGCAGAGTAAGCATTGTGGCTACTTGGAAATATTGTATGCCTGGTGGAGGGTAAAAGAAGGGGGTTTGAGTAACAGCTTGGGGAACTATCTCCCAATCTAGGATATGGCCCTGGGGAGAAGTGAACTCATGAACTGGTGGAGTCGACGAGTTCGCAGGAGGCTCATGAGGGGGGAGCTCTACAACTAGTGGGATGTCAGATATGATAGAAGCCTTCCTAGGAGGAAGGGTATCCTCCATGTCAGTTCCTTTAGAGGAAACTACAAACACTTGTGCTAAAAAATATGGGTTTAGGAATGGTGGTGTTCCCTAACAAGTGCCCAACATGGGTGGGTCTTGGAATAATCTAGGGCCATTGTTGGAAAATGGAAAATCATTCGGGCTAACATGAATAAGGGGGAGGATTTTATCGATGTTGGAAGAATGGTTAGACTCGTAATGTGTAAGTTGGTCGATGGTGACGATCTTCCCATTATGGGGGAACATCATCGTACGGAACACATAAGAGGTGACCGCCTTCATAGCATACATGTAGTTGCGTCTGAATAGGATATTGTAATCAAGCTAGGCATTGATAACTTCAATGTCAATGAGGATGGTTTTTCCCCCAAGTTCTATGGGGACATTTTGACAAAGCCCTGTGGAAGATGTTGGTCGACCATAATAATATCGAAGGGTGATGGTAGAGGGTACTAGCTCAGGGAAGCCAATTTTATTCCATATGTCTTTAGACATGATGTAGGTGGATGCACCTTCATCAATGATATACCAATAAACTGTGGTGCTCCAGATCCTAACTGGTATTTAGAAGGATACTTGGGTGGGAAGACGTGGTTCTCCATTATCTGAATCAAATGTGATCATCTGGGTGTCATCTGTGCTGATTTCCCCCAAGGAAGAAAGAAAGGATTTTCTCTATGATGGGCAGGTTTGGAGGACCTCCAATATAGATATGGTTGTGGGAGACTGGGATAAGTCATTAACCAGACTATAATTATGAGCAGCCTTAGCATGAGGGTTATGTACATTCTGTCGTAAAGGCATATGTGGTATGCGAGGAATGGGTTCCGCGTTAGGACGTGTAATCATCAATGGTTGTCCTGTGGTAACTAGCCGTGTTTCTGAGGTGGTTGGGGTAGATTCAGGAGGCATACCATATTGACAATTGCAAGTTTGGAGAAGAATTTATTCACTGGTGAGGAGGATACTGCAATCAACCAAATTCCTGGGTTGAGTGGCACATGGGGTTGCATATTGCCCCATTTGTGGTGGGGCAGGGTTGATCACTTGCTGGGTGTTAATCATACCCTGGTATGGAATGGGGTTCTGCAGTACATTTGGGGGGGGGTTGTTGCACGTATTTTTGTGGGGCCTGTTGAGGGGTAGTTGGTGTCGGAGGACCCTATGAGTGCGGATTCCCTCATTCGTTGGAGGTTAGGAATTTGGGGGCAATGATGAGTGTAATGTCCATACTCATTACATATGGTGCAAGGAAAGTTAGTCCGAAGATTGTTGTTCTTCCCTTGGTGTGGTATATTGGTATTGATTCCCCTTTGGGAGTCTTGGTATTGTTTGCCCCCAGTAGGTTGGTTCTGCTGGGGTTGATTCCCGCCTTGACCTGGGTTGATTCCCGCCTTGACCAGTGGAGTCGCAGATCTATTTCATCTCTTCCATCACCTAAGTGAGAAAAATAGAGGTACTTGCAAGCTCATTTGGGTCTGTTGAGCAGGACAACTACAAGGAAAAGAGTTAGGGAAAGAAATAAAAAACAACAATTAAGAATTAAACTAAGAAATGCAATAACAACTAAATTCATGAGCATAGGGACATAGAAACAAAAAGAACAATAAGACCCATGTCACCAATGATGAGGCTGATATATTAGTGAAAGAACACACCGAGAAGAAAGGGGACTATGAGTCCCTTGTTCCTCCAAGGGAGGGCTCTTGGACCCCCACTAGAAAGCTCTTCTTACAACAAATAAAAATGGAAAATGATGAAAGAACTCTTTGCAAATCCACTCAAGGGGTGAGATGGATTGCCCAATGCAATGGTGAAAATATACTCTCGGAAAGGATGGAGTCCTCAAGAGAATAATGGCAGCATAACTTTGCTTTGAATTCCTTGAAAAATGAAGTGTATCCATGGCCTTTTTATAACATTCCTTTGAGCTATTGTTCAACTAGTTTGTAGTGTGAAAATAGGCTAATTAGGGCATTTCTAGGTCGTTGACCATCCATCCAGTCGAATCCAGTCCAAATTTGAGTGTCAAATCGGCTTGGGAGTTGAACCATAAGTGGGTGGGAGGCTTACCACTCTCATAAATTCGTTGTTTCTCAGGTGCACGGATTTTTGCGATAACAGTCGCGCATCGTGCGCATGTGCGTGATTTTTGTGTTCCTGTTCCATGCATGTGCACACGCACCTAGTGTCTTCATAGCGCCCTTCAATTTTTCACTACTTTGTATAGTTTTTTAACCCTTTATGAATTCTTTGGTGTTAATTCAGGTCCATGGATGAATTCATCACTGTTTGATGATGCTAAGTTCTTGTAACCATGTGCGGACGAAATTTTAGTGATAACAATGATAACTAAAAGGCCTGGCTCTAGTGAATTATTTACTTGAATATCGTCAAAGGGGGCATGATTTAGGGTTATAGGAAACAAAGGTGGAATAAAGGTTGAAACCCTATAGGCAGGCCTGGGTGCACCAACTAGGGAATTTCAAATGCAAGGATAAAAGAGGCTCTGATAAAATACCAATTAAGTTAATAACCATATTTTAAATCATCTAAGATTGAGTTAGGAACAAATATTATTATTTCACCCAGTAAGTCACCATTTGTTGAGCACTCAACACACCCTAAAAAGACTTATCAAAATTTTGACTTTTTGGGTACCACTTGATCTTCTACATTGTTTGATTCAATTTCATTTTGAGAAATGTTTTGTCTTTTGTTATTTTCATGACTCTCATCACCTATTCAGGTTTTCTTGAACTTATGAAACCCTGTGACTAAAATACCTTAACACCTGAATTAAGAATCGAAAACCAAAAACTGCACTCAACATGCTTAAGTTCAACATCAAAAAGAGTTCAAAAAAGAAAGAGGAACCACTCAAAAGACCACAGTCACTGAGTGTCGATATTCATCGACATCGACATAAATCATTTCTAGTTTACACATTGTTTTTCACATAATGGTTCGATAGATAGTTGATCCCTTTTAACATCGGTAAAATATGAGGACGACATATGTTAACTAAGGACGAAAAGAAATTATCGATAGTCGATGCTCGACACACTTTATCGGTATTGGAAAAAACCCAGAAGGATCATAACAAAACTTTTGACCGTGATAAAGCTATCCCTGATCGTAGATCCCCAATGCGGTTTTTGACATCGGGACTTTTTCAAGGTAGTTGATCTGAGAGTGCTTTGGTAGGATTATCCTTGATCGTCGATCCTTGACACTTTTCGACAACGCAAATCTAAAGTTTGTTTTAGAACGAATAGATTAAGGAAATTCCTAAATTCGAATAACATGAGAAAATAAATTCACTGGTCTCCAACTCCATGTGTCTTTACCAGGTAAGAAGGTCGTATGGTCTTTTTCTATCCCAAGTCATTTTTTGGTTAACTATGCCCTAGTCACACCCCCGAGTCATATTTTCCACGTCAACGTTGTACGGTAAGATCGATCGAAGTTAGATATTTTACAGGAGGGTATCAACAAAAATGTTCATAGAATGACTCCAATCTCTAATCCACCCACTAAAGGAGTGACACGACAGGATTTTTTCAGCATTCGATACGATCGGATTTTGGGCATTTAAGGAGATAATTAATACCTGATCCCACATTAGTTTCTACCTCATGCACCAATCAAAAATTCCTTTTAAAATCATCAATAGAGCACATCACCACCCTCACCTCTGTCATCAACCCATGATGAATTTAAGTTCTAGATATTTGGCGAAAGATTTATTGAAAATTCACTCATAACCTGAATTGAATGGCTGATGTGACATGGTAAGATATTTCCTTTTTAAAATCTCTTGAAACATCGTGAACAAATTCATCCCGCACATAAGAGAATTCCAGATTGTATGAAGGATCAAGATGAGAAAGGTGAAGGTATGTCTCTGAGTCAAAATAACCATGTTTTAACAAGCTTCAGAGGTATGTATCCGAGTCTATAAATTCAATGGCTATAATTTGTATGTGTTTGTCCAGGTTTTACATCGTCTCTAAAATCCTTCTTAAGTTGCAGGAACAATGCCACTTAGAAAGCCAACCACTAGACACTTTCCGAGAGCACAAAAGATAAAATAACCAAAGACATGCAAAGGTTCTTCTCCAAGAACCATAAGGCAATTGGAGTACGTACCTAGGTCAGAGTGTGTTGTCAAGAAAACAAAAAAGAATTTTTTCATCCAACCTCCAACCTTTAGCGATACAAAGGAAATCACCGGATCTAAGGTAGTGGTCCCACAATGGCGGGATCTCTTAAATAGGATTAGCATAGAATAATACCCGGAGTATGTCCCACATAGCGACCCAAACGAAAGGGCGTTCAATGACCAGGCGTTCCCCAACATCTGATGGTCATATATACACATGGTGGTGAGTAGAACCCTTGTTTTCCCTTGCATAGAGGTACTGAAGTGGCTCATTGACCACATAGATGGGAAGAAATATTTTATTAACGATGAGAATGGTGGGTGCATTAGAGTTTTTTTCTCGACATAGGTCCAAAAATACTACAAGCTCAAGGACCCAGAGGAGCGACTCAACATGGACTTCGTGGTGAAGTTATATGAAATCCATGACACCAGCCGATTTATGGCCTCATGATGGAGCGAAGAAAATAAATTCACCAATCAGAGCAATTGATGGTACAGAACAATCAACTTAAGAGAGCTATACATCTATTTGATGACTCTCATCTGCTAGTTATACTGAGAGAAAGATTGCTCCAAGTTTTTGGAAGCATGGATGCCTTTGGGATACACAGCTACAATCATCGGCTATAGTTTCAACTAGGGAGAAATAATATCCAAGAAACTAAGCACTTGTGTGCAACAGGATCAGATACCGAAGGAAGGGGAAGCACCAAATTTTTACATGGCTTCATACCTGCTCGATGTCATGTGCGCTAGGAATGTCTTCGCCGACATGAATCTAAGCTGGCATGTTGCAGAGCTCTCAATCCATGTCTACTTCAACGTGCTATGGGAAACAGGTATAAGAAATATTACTCCCTCATCTGCGATGAATTCATTTCCCGAATTTATTTTATTCTTTTTAAGAAGGAATTCCCAAGGCTTTCAATGACAAGGAAGAAAATGATATCCAAGGTAGGCCACTCATATTTGGACGAGCATGGCACCTACATAAGGGTGTTTGGGGCCACTATAGAATCACATATCCTACCATCTCATGTCCCAGAATAAATCATTGTAGGAGAAATATGTTATCATACCATATTGCAAGGCTACAACGCTACCCTGGTCAAAGACAAGAAATGAGCTTTCATACCCTATTGTTTCCATGTAGGGTTCTATTTGGTAAAGGATACTTCTCAAGCCAAACAAGAATGGCTAAGAAAACTCAGATTTAGATTCCTGACAAGGTGATTCTGCAAGAACAATCCAAAGGGATTGGTCCTGCAACATGCTTCACAGGTGTCATCCTGCTGGACGTATGCTCACAATAAGTTTGAAGATGAAGTCTTCAAAGAGAATGCCTAGGCATGGGACAAGGTGGTGCAAAGAATGGTCAACCCAAAAATGACCAGGTTCAAGGCCATGAGCATGGATGAATAGGAAACAACAATAGCGCAGTCATATCAAGAGGTCGTCAGACCTAGGGAAGAAATCAGAGTGACAAAGGCAATAGAGGTGCAGAGTACATGATTGTATTTGACATAAGAGGCATAGGAAAGGGTATTTCTCCTAATGGAACAGGCACAAAGAGGAATTTATCAGCTGCATAATGACCCAGATCTTGTATAAATGACAAGGATCCCAGCTGACAACCCAATCAAAAGTCGGTCAGGTCCAAGTGACCCAGAGCCAATACAAATTGAATAGATCACCAGGTTAGATAACCTTGAAGTTTCAATGCCACAGGATGGATCACTAGGGGGAATTTCATCTCATCCCGAGATAGTGAGTACATTAGGGAGAGAAAGTGCACCAAATCCCTTAAATGACTTAATAATGATCTATGACGATGAGGAGAGTTCAAAGGTTTCTCTGGGGACTCCAGTACAGATTACAAAGGAAAAGGAACCTGAGAAAGAATCTTCCCCAGCTCCCGATGATCAAGTTCAAAGCCTTCCATAGAGTGACCAAGAGGTCGAGAGTGTTTTAGAAACTGAGTTACTCGATGCATTGGGGACCCAAGTGGAGATCCAAAAGTATGAGCTAGGGTCAGGTGAACAAGAAGAAGAAATTTGACAGTATCAAATCAACAACTCAACAACCAATTATCAAGTAAGTATTGAGTCTGCCCCTGATTCATCAAAATTGTCTAGTACCTTAACTCCTGATGAGAAAAAACTAGAATTCAAACATCCAGGACATATGGAAGAGGTTCAAGAACCCAGCCTTGAACATATTTACACTCTCGGGATCCTGGGAAACACACTTACTTGAGGAGAGCAGGAAATCCCCAAACTCGTGGATGAGGTCGCCAATATAAAATCCATCGCATCATGAAGAGAACCACCAATAAGAGGAGGATTACTCTGATAGCTCCATCCTCATCACCACAGAGGAAAAATTGATTAGCATGAAGCATGACAAGACGTCTGATCTTATCGGCATAGGAATGGAAATCACAAATGACACCCTAGATAGAGCGAGGAAGGATGAAGATGAGATGGCTGCTACGGTGAAGGAGTTGGAGCATATACGCCATTTGGTGAAATATTATCAGGACTCCACACAGGCCATGGTGTTCTTGAGAAGCGAATTCCAGGATGCCTATAGTAAATTCATGAATGAGAGGCACCTTTTCACTGCAGGGATAGTTGATTTCCAAGAAGACACCCTTATGGTGCTAGCGACGTGAAAGTATATGGAAATATGGTATGATAAAGCACACCAAGTGGTGGAAAGGATGTATTTCATAAGAACGATTCAACAAGGCTGAGATTTCGAAGAGCATGACATTCGGGTACTAAGGGATAGAAACATCGACTGCATAAAGAAGTCGGTCAAATACTGGGTGAAAATGGCCCAAGAACCTCATCAGGAAATCCAAGAGAAATGGGCTGAGCAAGAAAGGATATGAACCAAGATCAATTGGGAAATGAGAGACATCGACATCCCAGAATTTGACACACCCAATCACTTTGTCGACTTGCATGACATAGCCAAACTACATGTCAAACAAAACTCATTGTGGGTTATGGATATAGAAAATGTGTTTAACATGGTGCCAGGTCAAGTAAAGTAGTTCATGGAGCACCCGGTCAAGGATCAGATATTGTTACAATAGTTAAGTGGTAAAGTAGTGAAGTATCAGGCACATACAGTGCAGATAAAGGAGATCCTTTCGGCCCCGATTGACCAACACAGATTCCCATACGCCAACACATGCAAGGAACACTTCGTCAAATGCTCGAATTATGAGAAGATTCATCCACTCAAGTGAAACCATTTTATGACTCTTAGAAGACTAAGAGATGAAAGTGCCATGTGGCGATGTTTGTTTTTACTTATCTTTCACTTTTGATAGTTATTTTTTAGTTAATAATATGTTATAAATAAGAGGATCGACTTATTATAAAATGTCGATGGTTTTTGCAAAGACCCTCATTTTTTGGAATTGTAAAGAACTATTTTGGAGCTACCTTAATTGAGAAGTAATATTTAGGACCTGAGACAAGTTTTTGTCTTCATCAAAAGCATGTGTGATTGGATCATAAGGAGGAATTACTTCCAACTTTATATCATGAATGGATGATATAATGAGTAAGATTTTTTGAAGTTGTTGATAAGTTATTTGATTCAATATTTTTATAATTCTTGCCTCTAATGATGTAAAAAGATCATTGTGTTAATGTGTGATTGGTGATTGGTGATTAGAGCTAAGGAAACTATTTTTATTTCCATCATTGTAATGTGTGTATGTTCTCTTTTGATAAATTGTATCTCGGTCAATAATCGAAGTGCCATCAAGTTGATGTATTAGTACTAGGCTTGTCATTGGTGTAAGAATCATTGTATGCATGTTTGAGCATGGGGGTTATCCCAAGCTTAGCCTTCTTCAATAGTTAAGTATTCCCCCTTTGTTACCCAATTGGTTTATACCAGTATTTATATTGTATCGGTCCGACCTATAAGAGAAAATACAAAAAAGAGAACATTCAAATTGAAGGAGGAGCTTTCATAATAATTCATCCTATCAATCACTACGTAAATCCCATCGATTAATTGGCTGGATCGCAAGATATGGAGAACCATTCCACCATTAAATGTTGCAAAGTCTAACTGGGCCTCATTGGCGGGTTTGGTTCCTACTATTGAGTTAAAGGGATTTAGAACCCCTAAACAGAGTTATTACATATTGAAAAGAACCTGTTGGATTGGCAAGTTGGATCTAGCAGGGGATTCTATTCGAGGAAGGACAAGAATGAACTGGTTTGATTGGAACTTTAGCGGAGGTTTATTTTGGTTGATAAGGAAGCTTTTTGGAGACTCAAAAGTCGTGCTATTTGTATTTCCTGCAGGGATGAGAATACAAAATTCTTTCATTCCTTTGCCAAAGGCAGGAAATTGACAAATTTTATTTGGGGCATTACTCAGGGGGGCGATCTGTCATCTTTGGGGATTTCTCATTTTAAATAATTTTCAAGGCTTTGGCGGGAACAACAATTGTTGAAATTGTTAATGTGGCCAGGATCTTCCCTCGTTTTGTGAAGGAGGAAGAATGTGTGTCTCTGATGGAAGAGGTGACTGAAGAGGAATTTTTGGTTGTCATACGTTCTTTTCAGAAAGGAAATATTCCAGGTCCTCATGGTTGGTCGATCAAATTTTATTTGGGTTTTTTCGACTTGTTGGGTAATGGTATTTTAAATGTGGTGGAAGAATCCAAGAAAAATGGGCATATACATCAACCACTAAATGACACATTCATCTCTTTAATTCCCAAGTCAGACAATCCCTCTTCTTTTTACGATTTTCATCCTATTTCTTTACGTAATTGACTTTATAAGATATTTTCTAAAGTTGTTAGCCAGATACTAAAAGACATTCTTTCTAGGCATATTTCAAGCGAACAATTTTGTTTTCTGGCGGGAAGACATATTCATGAGGCTATTGGGGTTGCACAGAAAGGTTTACATAGTTTGAAAATTAGAAAAATTAAGGGTGTGGTTATTAAAATTGACCTACCAAAGGCCTACGATAGGGTAAATTGACATTATATTTGTATGTTGTTGATACATATTGGATTTGGGGTGGATTTCACAAATTGGATTATGGGATGCCTATCCTTTGTTTCATTTTCCATATTGATTAATGGTTCAGCTTCCTTGTTCGTCAAGGCGGAAGGGGTTTTAGAAAAAGATGTCCTCTGTCTCATCTACTTTTTATTTTGGTTGCTGAATGTCTTAGTCATTTCTTGATCGAGGAAAAGTATAATGGAAATTTTAGAGGCACAAAAATCTCATCAAGTTTGTATATCTCCCATTTACTCTTTGTGGATGAAATCTTAATGTTTTGTGGTGGTTGTAGATGGGATACTGATAAGTTATATGAGGGTCTAACTCTCTTTAAAAAGGCTACGAGCGTGGTTATCAATGAACATAAGTCTAGCATTACACTTTCATTTTTGGATGGGGGGGAGTCCCTATCCATCTCTTATAGGCTCCCTTTTTGGGTTTTTGATTTGGATGAAGGATTGAAGTATCTTGGATTTTAGTTGAAAACAAATGATTATCAAAAGTCCGATTGGTTGTGTCTTATTGTAAAACTTGAAAAAATATTAAAGAGTTGGATTCATCGTTGGTTATCTAGGGTTGGACGCTTAGTTCTTGTGAAGATAGTATTGGAAGCTATTTCAATTTACTGGATGTCGTTAGCTTGGATACCAAAAGGTAATTTGGAAAAGGTGAAGAGGTTGTGCTTTTCTTATCTGTGGCAGGGAAACAAGGAAAAAAAGGTTTTTCCCTAGTTTTTTTGGGAGAAGATTGTTGCACCAAAGGCCTTGAGTGGATGAGGCTTAAAGAATATTTTTTATTTATTAAAAACACTTGCTGCGAAGTGCTCTTGTTGACTGATTAAAACTACTATCCTCTAGACCCATGTAGCTCATCAAAAATATATTTCTCCCCTATCTACTCTTGATTGGATTTGAACTGCAAACAAATCTTTGTCAGGTATTTCTATTATCTGGAAGGATTTAATTAAGGATTTTGATCTCATCGAGAATTGTCTGGTTTGGCGGGTAGGGTTCTGGGAAATTGGTATGTCTTGGTATGGATATGTGGCCTGGTATCCAGATGGAACACTTATTGTCGACAAGGATTCATAATAGATTGGCTCAAGGTGGGTTTTATTATCTTGCTTAGGTTGGGGACCCCATACAAACAAATTTGCGGCATCAAGGTTAGTTTTCGGGACACAAGCTTGGTCTCCTAGAGGAAGACATTTTACATTGGGATAGATATACTCAGACACTCCGGGATGCTTCCATTTGGTTGGTTGATAGAGATGATGAATTTCTTTGGGATGGTGTTGGGGATGGGGAATATACTCCTCGTGTAGGTTTTATAAAATTATGTGTGTACCTTCATCAACAAGATCCCCTCTAGTGGTGGAAGAATATCTAGAAACAACCTTGTCCGATGAAAGGAAAGTTTTTGGTTTGGTCTATTTTGGCAAACAAATTGCCTACCTAGGATAATTTACAAAGATGTCTTTTCTCTGGGCTGGGTCGATGTGGTCGATGAAAAACTCATTTAGAATCATTGGAGCACCTTTTTTTACATTTATCATATGTCCGAGATGTATGGGATTTTTCTAGTATTTTGATGCACACCCTTTGGAGCTGGTAGGGAAACTCATTTGAATTAGCTTTATAGTAGTGACTTTGTGGTCGGGGTCAAGTGGAGTTTTGGTATTTTCTAATTATTCTGGCTTGGGGGATTTGGATCTCTCAGAATAGGAAATTTTTTTAGGATGAATTCATTTCGGCCAAAAGAGTGGCAATAAATTGCATTGGGATCTTGGCTTCTTTCCCTAGCTCGGGTGGTGGTGACTTGGCACAAACCCGTGTCTCTAGGGAGGTGGTCCCTGACTTTAGTATTCTGTGGAGATACTTCGATGGTGATTCCTCTTATGATTAGTCTATGTGTGGCGAGGGTGGTTGTATTTACTTCTCTAACTTTCATTTCTATACTCTCAAAGTTTGTTTGGCGACATGCACAAACAACTATTCAGAATTAATGGCTTTAAAAGTTATTTTACTATTCGTTGTGGAACATGGATGAAAATCACTACAAATTTTTGGTGATTCTTTAGTAATCATCAATTGGGATATTGGGGTTCACAGTTGTCATATTTCTCATTTTGTTTCGATGTTAGAGTATGTACTTCGTATTAAAAATTTATTTGACTCTATCTCTTTTTCTCATATATACAGGGAGAGGAACCAATTGGTGGATGGAATTTCCAAAGAAGCCTCACAGCTAGCCTTTGGTACACCAACATGAATTCATGGATTATACCACATACCCTTTCATGATAGACAAGATTCATGATCATTTTGGCATCTATGCTATTTTTGTTGGGATAATATTTTTGTTCATGCTGGGATACTTCTTGTATATATGATATAGTATTTTTTGGTTGGTGGGATACCCACTATATTGAGGACTTAAATGTCGGTGGTTAATTCAGGTGGATATTTTTTGGGACTTTTTTTTATGAGACATTTGGTTATGTATCTATGATGCATGTTTTGATTCACCCATTGGTTAGAACCTATTTGTTGGAGAATATGTACATGGATATGTCTAAATATCTTGTACATATCTGTGTATGTAATTTTGTTATTATATAATGAAATTATGAATTTTTCTAAGGAAAAATAAAACTTGCCTTGTTATCTTGTTGGGATGAGCTACCATCATGCTCACTACAATAATTTGTTTTCCTTGAACTTCTATCATCCATATTCTATCAAAAAAAGACATGAATTATCAGATATAGAAACTGTGATTTGTTTTTACAAAATAAGATTAACAGAAGGATCGATGCTCTATAAATTACTAAAATCATTAGTGATTTGTAAATTAATAGAAGCACCAATGATCTATTAATTAATAGAAGCATCAATGCTTCGTTACTTTTTATTGTGCACTTCTAAACATGTGAACAAAGATATTTGTATTTTAAACTCCACAGTGTTGTTGACAAGAATATGAGCACTAGTGTGATTTATTATTGGGGGAGAACCAGTGTGCTTTATTATCGGGAAGAGAACCGGTGTGATTTCTTATTGGGGATCATTGTGACGAATTTTAGTTCTTATAAAATAAAAATAATATTTTAGTATTTTATATTAATATTGGTTATTGGAAGCATTGAGGCATTATGTTTTGGAGCATCTGTGGGCTTTGTTATTGGGAAGAGAACCAGTCTGCATGATTTACTTGGGATCATCGGTGCATAAGATTGAATGAGGAGCACTGATGCACATGGTTGAATTAGGATCATCAATTTTGTTGACATGAAAATGTGGATTGTTGTGATATTCCTATAGAGTGTGCACCATGAACCGTAATTTTTTTTTTTAAATAAAAATTATAGAAATAGGGTTTGGAATCCAATGCAATGAGTGATACCATTGCAACAGATACAAAAATGCCCCTTATACAAGTAAATAAATCCTCTAAAAATATATTTCTTAAAAAAAAATCTACTTCTGAAATATAGAGAGAAAAAATAAGAGAAATAATTAGGAAGCTAGGGTTTCCAATATTGAATGTAACTGTGAAACCATTTTATTTTATTTTTTATAATGCACTAAAATATGTTTGAATCAAATAGGGGAAATATTGATATGATGAATATAATAAAATCACATACCTGAAATTTCTCCTCTACAAATCTGTATGTAAATTAATCCCTTCAAAAACATCTACCCACTCCAAAGAATTTTCTTGTGAATCTCTCTTGCACAAGTATCCCCTCTAAATTTTGACAAAATAATGAAATCATGATTAGGTTTTTCATTTGTAAACACATACATTTTGAAAATGTAAAATTCCCACTCATTTTTTCGTTGTATGTTTCGGCGAAGTGCTTTGATTTGGTATTTTTTTTTTAAATTTTACCCTTTAACTATGCACCCAATAGTAATATGCACTGATGCAAATAGGAACACACATGTGCATTTTTTTTACACTGTTGTGCCAGGAGCTACAACCCTCCATTTCCATTTATTATATTTGCAAAAATATTTCTGAGGAAATGGAGCCCCTTATATTTTTCGACTTTAAAGAGTCTTCAAACTCCCATCCTCACACTAGATCCTCCCTTTATTATAAAACATGATTTTCAAGCTTCTTTTTCAACTAAGTTGCTTCTTTCAAATTGGGGAACATGTAAAAAGGTCAAGTTAATTTTTTTGTTTTTGGGAAAGTTAATTGAAACTCCCCGATGTACATCGAAGGAGTTAACTTAAAATCCTCTGATGTACATCGAAGGAGTTACCACCAACCCCATCAATAACAAAAGGAATTTTCATAACCCGACTCTCCACTGTATCTTGTTCACATGAGTTTCCATCAACTCCTTCGATATGCATCATGGGAGTTCGTGTTAACCTTTCTGATACATATAAGGGGAGTTCCATACTTTTAGTTTGATCAGAAATGATTGATGCCTTTCATGGAAAGTCTTTTGATGTACATTGGAGGGCTTCCCATGAAGTCCTCCGATACACATCAGAGGAATTGTCTCCAACTCTGTTGATTTGAAGTCTTCCACCAATCCACATTTATTGCAAAAAAATCCAAAAAGACTTATAAATAAATGATTTCTCTTGGATTTCCTTGTTTCATTACTTGCCAAGAAAAGGAAAGAATCCCCCAAAGTGGAATAAATCTCAATATGAAATTTATTCACCCTCCACTAGCCACCAATTTCCATGTATCACTGAATTAAAAGGTAAGCCATACTACTACCATGTTCATTCTATCTATATCTAGGGTTATTTTTTTTCACTTTGTTTGGTTTTGTTCCCTAGGAATATTATAAGCCTCCCCATAACCTTCTTGACAGTTAGTATTCACCTTCCCACACACATTGGCCCTATTCTTTCTCATAAACCAGTTGTTGGTGTGACCCTCTTTGTCAATGAACCATTAACCCTAATCAAATAAATACCCACCAATTTGCAACTATCTCTCAATAAAACCCCAAAGCCTCTAAAGCCTCCTTTTGCAAAAAAAATAGTCTCATCCCCATTGTAGCCTCGAGCAAGGGAAATTACGAAAAACCTAACCCTTTTAACCTCTTGGGAAATATCAAAAACAATAGAGCACAAACCTTTTGTAACCCAACCTTAGTATGAAACCCCTTATGATCAAAAACCCTGAGAGATTGATTCTTAAAAAATGACAAAAACCCCCCTGCAGGCCTAACCTCTTTCGAGACTTAATCAATTTCCCAAGTTTCCCCTTGGTATATTGACAAACTTAGTATTAAAATCATTGAATCTATTAGATAACTTCACAACATCTCCCCTAACTAGTTCGAAAGAGTTCACAAAAAATTTCCCAAATTATACTCTAACCTTTTGATGCACTTCTCATTAACTCTTCAGATGTATCAGAGGTGTTCCTATTAAATCCTCTCATACATCAGAGAAGTTAAATTTAACTTTACCAATTCATTTTGATCGATGGACATGTCATTAACTTTCTTGATATAGACATTGATGCCCTTCTTACCAACTTGGCCAATGGTTTTCAAAACATTTGATACTAACTATTATGATAGTCATATGATCAGTTCATAAGAACTACTCCAATTTCGACCTTTTAGCATCTTCCAAGAAATTTTCTTCTCTATCATCCACTAGATCACTCACCATGCCTCCCATCATACTTTCATCATCATATGACAATATTCCACCAAACATTAGCTCAAGTGAATCCTTGGGTAGTTCAAGATACTCAGATATATTAATTGTGTATCAATTATGTTTTTATCCTTACAATAATACCTTCTCTATATTTTCTTTGCAGGTTCATATATGTCTCCGAGAAAGAAATCAAATAGTAAAGAACTAGTTACCGAGGCCTCTAGAAGTGGTCGACAGACTGCAGATGAACTTGAAACTATTGGATCCATGTAAGATGATAGTGTTGGACTACTAGAAAAGGAAGGAGAGGCCCTTAGATGGGGAGATCTGTGTACCAGATGTTCAAGAAGAAAAAATTATCCACTGATGTCGAGGATCAATATGAATTAAGAATCTTCAAGAACATTAGAAGATATGGGATATTCATCGTGGAAGCTCATGTTGTTGTATTCCCTTGTGCTAATGCTATCACTCAGATCCTGAAGAACACAGATTTAAGGAACAAATATGTTTGTAACTCTAGAAAGGAACCCACTACATATTTTCAGCCCGAATACTTGGAAAAATTCTATCACCTAGACAAATTAATTAAGAAGTTAAACAAAAAACTTCTCAATGAGTTTGAATACACAAATAAAGAGTTATTCCCTATATGGCACAAAGAAGACAAATAGTTGAAACATATACCCAAGGGAGAGTACCCCACAATTTCACTAAGGAGGCCTTATCAGTATATGGTATCCATGATGTGCAAGTTATATGGGGAACCA
>JZKD02S2016612.1:115457-127089 GCA_000966675.3 Picea glauca
TTTTGATTAGTTAATTTGGTGTGAATAAAGACTCCATAGCCCAACAAGGCATTGGGGTGTAGTTACAATTTTTTAGTTCAAATGAAATGCATGGCTGAGAGACAATAAAAGATACACAGGGATGGAAGACAGAAAAAAAAGTAAGAAATGAAAGGTAAGAGAAGTTATTTAATCTCAAGGAATCGATCTACAGTTCTTAGCACCTCATAGGGACGATATATCCCCATTTGGAGCCAATGTTGTAATCTAGGTCTGCATCCATGACTCTCCTTTCTATTTTACCTATACCTTCATCAATTTTTCCTCTTCAGGTTGGTTAAGTCAGTTTCCAATTTTTTGAGTGACATGGTTCTTATTCGCTTCTTTCCTGTTTGAGCCTTTGCGCATTGAATTTTCTGTCTTTCTTGAAGGATGAAATATATGTTGTATTTGGATCAAATTACGTGTCATCGTGTTTTCTATGGATTGAGATCACAACAGGTTGACCAAGCATTTTTGTATGCACAGGAAAGGACCGTAGACAAACGCAACAATTCAGAATGATCATTTTCGGGCCCAGATTGTCAAAACAAACATGGTAAGTTTCAACAATTAAGATCCACCAGGAAAATTAGATCAATGACTCTCATCCATTCGGGGGTGCAGAATCATGAAGAGTTTAACATCAAGAATTATCTGAAGTCCCGAAATCCTGAAGTATTTAGCATGTCTTAACTTTGAGTTAATTAGTGACACGCACCGACTAATCACTTTGGAGATTTTCCTTCGGGATATTTTCATACTTTACATACAGAAACTCATGAAGTGCCAAATATTCTAAGTATCGAAAAGTCAAAGAGCCAAAGTACTAAAGTCTCGAAGAAAATTTGTACAATCCATCAAAGGGGACATGCGGAAACAGATCATTCACTTCAGAAATTTTCCTTCGGGAGATTTTCATACTTCACATTCGAAACTCCCGAAGCCCGAAATTCCAAAAAACCTAAGTGAATCTAGACCATCCATCAACAAGGACACGTGAAAACATATCATTCACTTCAAATTTTTTCCTCTGGGAGATTCCCATGCTTCACATTTGAAACTCTTGAATCTGGACCATTCACCGATCATGACATGTGGTGACGGATCTCCCTCTTTGAATATACGACATTTGGTCACCACGTCACTTCACAGACACGTCACTCTAGGAGGAAACAACAGAGATGACTAAGTAAAGGAGGACCCTCGAAGACCCAAAGTAAATTTTGGACCATCCATAAACAAAGACACATGGCACTCATCAGCGATGACACACGACACTCACCATTCATGACACATGGCATTAATTCCAGGTCATTTAGTTGTGTCATTCTCCCATTTCCACGTGAAATGTGTTACCTTTCTTTCCATGACACATCACCAGCCATGACATCATATGATGTTAGGCCACCACATCACTTCAGATATTTTCCTTCGAGAGATTTTTCATGTTTCACATTAAAAACAACCGAAGCCCGAAAGTCTGAAGTGAATATGGACCATCGATATCAAATCAACAAGAACTATTGATCCTTGCATCAAGTAAAGTCACCCAAATCACAGATCGTCATCATATCAACAACCACATTTCATTGCAGGGACGTAAACTGCTCGAGCGTTAATTTTTCTAAGAGGTCTCGCAATTGGAAGGATACATGGTAGTTTGTGGTGGATTGCGGGCCCAAAGGTGGTCTGGATCCAAACCACCCTCAACAACTCCTACAATCATGTGTTTAAATGACATCAGGTCACTGCGTCACCTCCACATTACCTTCACTCACCTCCCAAACTATCTACTCCTCTCTACACACCACTTTTATCCTTTACTACACGTCGCCAACTCCATACTCCTGATATCTCCATCATATTCACACCTCCTCTCACTTTTTGACATATGTCTTCACATCTCATCTACCCTCACATCCACTCATCCCATATTCCTATTGGAAACCCACCTCCACGTCTTCATGTTCATGACTAGTTCATCACAGTGAAAGTGAGGAAAAGAGTCAAGTACAGTCAAGACAGACTGCACTTAGCTTCTAAAAGATAGAAAAATAGACATAGAGTTAAGTCTCAGTCACAGGTCGATGTTGATTAGTTCCAGAAACACTTCATCAAACTATGCTCATACAACCAATTATCTTTAGTGGCCTCCAACAGCTCACATGTGTGTTGTTTCTCAACACACTGCTATGTTCTATCACTCTGAGGCTTATTTTTGGCCAATTCAGTTCCTCCAACGCATGCATAAGTTATGTCTCATAGATAGTAGTAGTTTTTATTTGATTAATCCCAGCATGTTCCTATATTAGATGCAATAGTGGTATTCTATGTGTCATAATAACCACTCTTGTTGATTAAGTCCAATGTCTTGGTGAAGTTAATTTTTTTATTTATGAACAGTTAGCTAAATTGAGGTCTCTGCCCCTTAAGGATGAGAGCCTCTCCAACTCTTTAAATAGTTAACTTTTGGATATTGTAAAGGTCGGATTTTCTGAGGAAAGAATAGTAATACATCAAACTGGTTGGACCCGTTCTATGCATGGATTAAAGATATATACCTTGTGAACATACTCTTTATGAAAGTGTTTTGTTCAAATCTTTATGTGTTTTTATTCTTATCTTGAATACAGTTTTTGGTTTGTGCAATGCACATTTCATTTCCTTTCAGCTATTGTATAACTTGTTTTCACTGATATGCAACTTGTCAAAGAGATAATTCTTTTTTGAAGATTTATTTTATTTGCAACCTGTGGGAGTAACTGTGTTTTTGATACACGTTTAATGTCTTGAAATAATATTTTAAGTATTGAACTTATCACAACAGATTATTCATTGAGTAGTTTGTTGTTTCCCCCCTTTTTTCTATTAATTCACTGGTATGTCATTAGTGTACCACTAGCCAAGGAGGACCCTCATCTCTATCATTCTTCCAACCCAACCATCCTTTTGTCTTGATATAACAAACCTCTAACCAACTAACACAAAAATAAAACAAACAATCATTCTAAATTGATAGGTGGCCTAGATTTTCCCTTTAGCAGTCAGGTGCATATCTTAGGACCAACAAGGGTTATCTTCATTTCTCCAAGTTCTCTTGCTAACCCTTTCATCTCTAAAAATGTGGTTGGGAATAAGTCACTATACTCGTGCAGTAATTCAGTTATTTTTTCCATTCTATCAGTGTCTCAGTAATATCCAATGCTTGTTATCTTAGGCTTCTCTTCAGTCCCAATATTGACCTTATTAATCTTCATAGGTGTAGTGAACTCTTCTGATTGTAATTGGGGTCCTTCCAACCCTATTTATCCTTCCCCTTCTACTATTTTTTTGTCACATGGGTTGTCTTCTACTACCTCATCCTCTGCGACCTAATAACAATAAACTAAATACTCAAGTGTTTCTTTTCTATAATCTTTGTCTATACCCCATACCCCATATTCTTAAAATATTCTATACGCCATATTCTTAAAATATCTTCCTTTTGATCCTATGTAATGCTAGATCCACCCATGGATTATCACTTTCAAATGAAAAGGTCCTAATAAAGTTCTGATACACTGCACCCCAACTCACAGTTTCTCTGCACAATTCCTTCTCATTGTACCAGTTGCTAGGTATCCCTTATAATGTATGAATAGAGTAATGTGTCCATTCCCATAGTGGTACCAATCTACAGTTAGTGACACAATCATTTATGTGATGTCTTGGGTTCCCTCTTCCATCATACTTCTACAATGGTCTATCCTGCTGAATCCTACCAAATCTTATCCACATCAGTTGCTTACATTGATACCCATCTTGAATTACCTCCTTACGTGCACCCCACCATGGTGCAGGTGTGTCCCTCAATGTTATACCCAACACTAATAATCCATGAATATCCAAAACCTCTGATTCAAACTATGTCAGGAAGTTTTCTAAATTTCCCTCTTCAGTTAATATGGGAAATTGTCTTACTTCTGTCCCAACCCATCTTACTTCCCGTGTAACTCTGGTGCACCTCCTAGTAGAGACTTCATGCAATATTTGTTGCCATTTTTCTACTCTAGTATTTGAATCTAACATGCCAGAATTGATACTCCTCCAACTGAGTACTCCACCTGTATTTGGATTCACATAGTCTTCCTCTTGCACAATAGTTCTATACAACTGGTTTACATCATCCTCTAGAACATTACTAGGCTCAAGTTCTACATATCTTTCACAATATGATGGATCTAAAGGTGATACTAACGTAAAGTTCCCAGCTTCAAATATCATCTTTATAATATTTAAATTAATTATGGAATTTTTTGGCCCTTGGTTATGGAAGGAAGAAAAGAACAAGGAGGAAAAGGTAAAAAGTAAGGTTCATGGGAGACACAGTGACTGTCACTGGGGCGAAGTGAGAAAAATAACAGAAAAGATGGAGAGAAGTGAGGAAAAGAAAGTCGTTGGATGAGGAGATCGAGGATGACAGATCAGCAAGGAAGATGGATCGATGATGACTCGGGAAGTGGAAAAATCCAGCATTAGATGCCTTGGAGCACCGCGAGATGAAGAAGGAAAGACAGGTTGGCGAAGCCCGGAAAGAATGGGTCAAGTTGACCTAGGGTTGTAGACACATAGGGTTTTGGTAATTCGGGTTTTTGACACCTAGGTTTCGACCTGAGGCTGTCGGTGAGGGATTATAATGTATAAATAGAGGTCGAGAGGACCTAGGTTGGGGGGATACTGTGGCTTTGCTTTGTTATTGATTATTGTTCATTGGGAGAATATTGTAATAGGGGTGAGAGAAGTGTTGTGAGAGAACACCTTCTGGTATTGTAAGATCTTCAGCTGGGTGAAAAGATCAAGTCCTGTAGCTGGGTGCGTAGGAAGGGGAGAAGGAGAGAGAGAAGAGAAAGGATCTGCTAGCCAAGAGCACAGATCAAAACTGTAAGATTTATCTTAATATATCATAAACACATTTCTGTGGGCGTGTCCATAGAGAGAGGGTGAACCACATACATATTTTTTTGTGTGTGTGATTGATGCTTTGAGATCTGTTGTTGTTATATTTTTATCTGAATCACTATATTAGATCAGATCTATAGTTGTGGAGGATAGATCTATCTAGTTGAATGGTAATTGCGTGTTATGCTGTTGTTGTAATAAGAACCACTTTATATTCCCTTGGTTGTAGACATCTCTATCCTGCAACCCCCTGATAGTTTCTTCGGGTGAGACTGCATCTGCTTCACAAGTATTTCTGGAAGGGCCAGTAGCTAGGGCTTGTTGGTGTGCTCTTGGAGCTGAACCCTGGTTCTACCCTTGTGCCAACAAATGGTTCTGTTTTCAGGATAGGAATATTTTTAAGAGAATGTCAAGGTGGTTCTCATCAAATATAGAGATTCAAAAGTAGATAGAGGACCAAGAGAAGGACTTCGCTGAAGCCCAGAACAAGAACCCTAAAATAAGCACTGGAGATTGGCTACAAAGATACATCTTCACTAACATTCACAGGATCTTCTTTGGAGGAATCCATCATAAGATACATGAGTGGTTGGCCAGGTTAGCTAACACATAGTTTGAAATCAGATCTAGACCTCCTGCGGTTTGGACACCGGCATTGATCTAGATGGTCAAGAGAGTCGACAACGTTGTATCCAAAGTAGTAGATCACTAGTTTGATAGTACCATTGGAGGGTATATCACCAAGTTTGTTGTTTATAGAACAAAATCATATAACCAAGCCAAGAGATACTTTTTCAAAGGACCCAGAGGAAATTTTTTTCACTTCCTCAAGCTAAGAATCAAGATGCTCTTACATGAAAACCATATCTTGAAGATACAGTAGATTGATAGGACCTAAAAAGGCTAATGTTCAAGATCTTGGGCAGTGACAATGACACAAAAGTAGGACATACATGCAGTGGGAAAGTATTCTGAGGAGTTCACCTTGAGAACTTGTTTAAGAAAAACTACAAGGAAGAGGGTTTATATAGTGGAGAAGAGATAGATCTAACCGACGAAGATCATCCAAATCCCACCAGAATAAAAGAAGGGGAAGCTAAAGAACTGTGCCAAAACAAGATAGAAACCTCAGGAACTACGCAAACTACTGAAGTAATTAATGTTAATCCTTCTGTTGTCCCAATTATACTTAGCAATCAGAATAGTCAGAACCACCAGAGTCTTCAGAGTATTGTTACTAGTATCTCAACATCTACTCAGACAAGAACCCTAGTCATCTCTATGGTAGATGAAATGAGACTCCCTATCTTTAGAGGAGATGGATATGAAGATCCATATCAACATTGATCTATGTGTGAGGTTGTATGGAATATTAAAATTATCACCAATGAAGCCATCAAGAGTACCCAGTTCAACACTATGCTAAGGGACTGTGCACTGAGTTGGTACATGAAACTTGTCCAAGGAATGACACAACCTAAGCCCCTAAATGAGATCAAGAATGCACTAATTGCAGAGTTTAAGAAACCTAAGTAAAATTCAAAATGTATTACGGAACTAAAAGAGATTAAACAAAAGGTAGCAAAACCTGTTTGGGAGTTCAGCCAAAGATTCAAGACCCTGACATGTCGATTAACTTTCCAGATCCCCGATGAATAGAACAAAGAATGGTTCATCATTGCATTCTTACCACACATAAGGATCCCTCTGATGTAGAAGAAGATTGCATCTCAAGAAGAATATTTGGAGATATCTATGAAGCTTGAATCAACACTAATGGGAGAATCTATCTTAGGCATTAGCTAGATCATGAGCCAGCTAACTAGTTTGTCTTTACAAGTCAAGGATATGAAGAAAGATAAGGGAAAAGACAAAAGGGAAGATATTCGGTGTGTAATATGCAGATCTGAAGGCCATGATAAGGAACTCTGTCCCTTATTTCATGATTACTTGGCATCAGGGGCACCAATCCCCTTAAAGAAAGTTAACCTACCCTGGTGCGATGTATGTAGAAATAGGCATCACCCAGGGCTACTACATGTAGAAGTATGTCCAGACACCCACAAAATTGTATTGTACGTTATGTAAATCAGTAGGGAATGCTGATTTGGATTGTAGAGCTTATGATATCATGCATGAAAGGTCGAGAGACATATACAAGATTCAAGGTGAAGTACAACAAGAGGGAAACACTCACCAGTACAACTCTCTAGGGAGAGGAAATTTCACTCCTCACTGTGGCTACAGAGGAGGAGGAGGAGGAGGAGGAGGAGGTATGGGTCGAGGACGAGGAAAAATAATCAGTTACAACTGCATGCAGCTAGGACATTTGGCAATGGATTGTTAGAATCCTTGCACAACCTATAGTTACTGTAACTCCTTTGAGCATGTCATAAAGGAATTCCCTATGCTTCTGGCTAAAATTCAGGAAAGACGAGGACCCCATCAGAACCCACAAGTACAACTGATATATGCTAAACCTCATGGAGAAGACCCTAGAGTCACTGTTATTACTTGAGGAGGCGCTGCTACAGAAGAAGACAAAGTATCCTAAGGAAAGAATGAAAATGACCACAGAGTCACGAAGGCTATGGAAAATACCCCAACGTTCGATGCTAAGAAAGAAAGAAAGATATCCGAGGAGGCAAGGAAAGAGTTCAAAGGAGATCAAATATATTCATCAAGGAGACAACCAGAAATCAAATAATATGGCATGCCTTAGGTGTTTGATCCATCTACATCACCAACAGAAGGGAAAGAGGTAATCAAACTCATGTAATTCTTGTACACTTGTGTTAAGTTGATTCAAGATAAAGGTGTTGTACAAGAATTACAAGATTTGATTAAGTAGTATGAACTAGTAAAAATAGACCCCTTGTTGAATAGAGCAGTGCACCAAAGTGGAAAAAGGAGAAGGAAAAATAAAGAATTACACTTGAATGCTCATATAGGAGAGTATGAGATGGACTATGTGGTCCTCGACTTAGGGTCAGAGGTCAATGTCATGACGAAGTAGACTTTGGCATTGATGGGAAAACCAAAGCTAATATATTCCCCTATCAGGCTTCACATGGCTAATAAACAAGTTGTTAGCCCATTTGGACGATTAGAGCATGTCCTAGTGGACATCAATGGAGTAAGAACCTTTGCAGGTTTTGAGGTAATTGAAATTGTTGATGATAGTTGTCCTTACCCTGCATTATTAGGAATTGATTGGGCCTTTGAAAATTCCACTATTGTTGATATAAAGAAAAGACGCATGACATTTGAGAAAGTTGGACTTAGGGTCATTTCACCTTTAGATATAGATGAGGGTCCACGATACACAGTACCTATCAGAGAAGAGGACCATGCATTTGAACTGGAAAACATCTACAAATTAACCGCCAGACAACAGGATTATATCAACCCTATAGTTGATGGGAATCTGAGCTGGAGAAGTGACAATACATGTTCATCTGACTCAGAAGAAGTACTAGAGAACTGGAAGAACTAGATGTATGAAGTATCTACAATAAAATGTGCTAGGCTAACTAGAGAAGTTCATTGGATTGGCACAATAGTGAGTAATCTACCCACATTTGATGGGTTGAACCCCTTAGAAAAATTCTTATCAGAATTTGAGACAAGTGTACCAACATAAAAAAGGTTGTTGGAAATGGATGAGGCCATGAAATCCACACCAACAAGATGGTGGGGGACACATAAATTAAATATTACATACTAGACACAATGTTGAACCTTGACAACAGTGCGGTTTTCAGCACAAGTAGGAAGTTGTGAATCATGGTACATAGGTTGAAGCTGCCCAAAGGACCATGTATGAAGTTGTGAAGAGGCTTGGAGTGACATTCCTAGAGATCAATGGGTACACATATTCGTCAATATGATGGATACCACCCCGATTAACTGGTACCTTCAAGCAGAGCTGCACCTTGTCACTTCATAATGGGAAGGTATGATCCAGAATTTTATAATCACCTTTTTGTTTGACAATGAATTTCCTTCTATAGATCAAGCACTACAGATGGTGAGACAGAAAGTATTTGAGGAGGCATCTCGCTTCCCTTTGTAGAAAGAAGAGGATGAATGGATTGTGCCCCTCCAGGAACTGCAGACCTGCTACAAAATCAATGCTGACGAAGACGATGATCCAAGGAAGGTGAATATCACAGAAACAGAAGGTTAGAGAGATGTGGAAGGACCAAAAGTTGAACTACCATTCATTGGAAAGATGATAAAGATAAATAAATTCAATATCGGGACAGAGGAGACACCAAAACTTTCCAATGTCGGAGATTATTGGGATGCTACTACTATTGAAAAAATCACAGAATTACTACACAAGTATTAGGACTTGTTCCCGACCAAGTTCACTCATATGAAGGGAATCAAAGGACCTATGGGTGAAATGAGAATACCTTTGAAACCAGATGTGAAGCCAGTCAAGAAAATACCATACATATTGAACCCAAAATATAAGGAAAAAGTAAAGATTGAGCTCGACAAAATGCTAGAAGCAGGGATTATTGAACATGTCGAAGAATTAGAGTGGATTAGCCACATGGTATTGCAAGATAATAAGACAAGTGAGATCAGGATTTGCGTAGATCTCAGGAAGATAAATGATTCTTGTCTACATGATCCTTTCCCTACACCTTTCACAGATGAAGTGTTGGATAACGTAGGAGGCCAAGAAGTATATTCTTTTACAGATGGGTTTTCAGGATACCATCAGATCTGCATTGCCAAGGAGGACCGACATAAGACCACGTTTTCCACAGAGTGGGGATCCTACCAATATACAGTAATTCCATTTGGACTGAAGAATGCCCCAACCATCTTTTCCAGGGTGGTGGTTGAAGCGTTCAAAGAATTTTTGCATAAGTTCTTAGAAGCATACTTTGATCACTGGATTGTTTTTAGTTTGTTGAAAAATCATATTGAATGTCTAAAGCTAATGCTAGATAAATGCAGGCAGTATCAAATTGCTTTGAGTTTGAATAAGTGCATATTCTTCTCACCATTTGGAGTATTATTAGGTCATATTGTATGCAAGCAAGGATTGTTGGTCGATCTATCCAAAATTGCAATTATAGTTGATTTACCACCACCTACATCAGTCAAACAACTATGGACTGTGCTAGGAAATATTAGCTATTATAGGAAATTTATCAAAGGATATGCTCAGATTACTGCGCCAATGGAGAAGTTATTAAAGAAAGACTGTCAGTTTGGTTGGACAGACGAATGTCAATAGAGCTTTGACACACTTAAACAAAAGATGGTGGTTGCGCCCATCCTAGTCTTTCCAGACTGAAGAAAGGAATTTCATGTGCATGTTGATGCATCTTATATTGCATTAGGAGCAGTACTAGCACAACATGGAGTAGAGGACATTGACCATCCATTAGCATTTTCCAGGAGAAAACTATCTACATCTGAAATCAATTACACTACTACAGAGAGAGAGGGATTATCCATGGTGTATACATTGCATAAATTCTGACACTACTTGTTGGGAGGACACTTTAAAATGTTTACTGATTACTTCGCATTGAAGCACCTAGTCAACAAGCCAGTGTTGGGGGGGAGAATATGTAGATGGCTTCTCCTATTTCAAGAATATGATTTTGAGATCATAGTTAAGCCAGGAAGAATGAATAAGGTCCCAAACCACCTGTCGAGGTTGGAGCATGGCGAAGAACCTACCAATCTAGAGGATACACTACCAGATGCACAGTTTCTCACCATTAGAAATATTGATGATCACTTCACAGACATAGTCTAGTTCTTGTCAATAGGAATGGCTCCAGCTGAGTACACAATTCCGCAAAATAAATAACTAGTGGTGCACGCTACATATTTTTCATTGATAGTTGGTCAGCTATATAAAATGGGACCTGGTGAGATCCTAAGAAGATGTGTAATGGAGGTAGAACGCCCTATGATCCTCAAAGAAGCTCATGAAATCATTGCAGAAGGACATTACGCAGAAAAAGAAACTACGCAGAAGGTTCTGCGAGTTGGCCTTTGTTGGCCTACATTACATAGAGATGCTAAAGAATATGCCAGAGCATGCGATGTATGCCAATGAATTGGAAAACCATCATGAAGAGATGATATTCCATTAGCACCACAGATGACCCTACAAGCATTTGAAAAATGGACCATTGACTTTGTGGGACCTATAAACCCACCATGGAAGTGCACCGGAGCAAGGTATATTATCACTATGACATAATACCTAACTAGATGGGCCGAAGCAAGAGAAATCAAGGACTGTAGTGTAGCTACAGCTGCATGTTTTATATTTGATGACATAATAACCAGGTTTGTATGCCCTAAGATCCTTATGGGTGATCAAGGTACACACTTCATCAATAATATAGTTGAAGCCCTGACTGAATAATTTTTAGTCCACCATCAGAAGAGTACACCTTATCATCCACAAGAAAATGGAATGGTTGAAGCATTCAACAAGATCTTGGAGACAACATTGAAAAATATTTGCAGTGTAAACAAGGATGACTAGGATTTAAGAGTACCAACAATACTCTGGGCTTATAGAACCACTTGCAAGAAATTAACAATGCATACCCCTTTCAAGTTGGTTTATGGTCTTGAAGTTGTTGTCCCAATGGAGTACTTGGTACCAAGCTTAAGAATTGTT
>JZKD02S2016612.1:127139-137261 GCA_000966675.3 Picea glauca
AACCTTATTATCAAAGGCCCAATCAATTTACAATAGTGATGGAAATGGTATAGACTCATCCACCATATCCATTGCTTCAAAGTCTGTTGTGGTGCACACACCATCTAGATCCACTATTGTATTCTTAAATCTACCTATGGGAATCACTCTTTACTAGTTTTCTAGATTCAATTAGATATTGGAATACCCTAGTGTAGGTTATTTCATTGCTTCCCAAGTCTTCTTTGGCAAAATGTTGACATATAATCATAAGTCTAGGATAACATTTTCCATGTTAAAGTCTCTTATGTTTGCATTCAATCTGAACTCTCTATTTGTTATTCTCTTTTTATGGACCTAATTATTCTTCTTTGGTTCTATTCCTATCCATTCTTCTATGCTATATTTATCAACCATATTTTTAAACAAATCCATGGAATTATTATCATTAAGTAATTTAAAGAAATATTCCAGGAAATTCTTTAAGTTACTTACTTTCTTTGTTTGATATCCTTTGTAAGTATGATCAAAATACTTCGGAATATAAAAAATAGGAGTATCATACCTCTGCGTAGTGTTGAATGTGGAGGATTCATTCTCCTTCAAGAACTTCTTCTTTGCGTCCTTGAAAGTTTATTTTTCCTTATTTGCATCAAACCGTTGTTGTGGTTGTGTGTTCTTTTGAATCCAACACTGAGATTCCTTGTTCTTATCATGTGAATCTTCTCCTTTCTTCACTCCTCTAGTCACTATATTGATTTTACTCCTAGGATCCCTTATTTATGCAACAATCCACTGAACATTTTGATTATTTTGCTTCCTCTTCTCTTGGATCTTTGTCATTAACTTCGGGAAATATTATGTCACATGATCTATTGCATGAAAATACATACATGTTTCTGTTGGTTGAGGACAATATTTGGCATAGTGTCCTTTCTATTGAAAATTATGGAAGATAATAGGCCCTCTTCCTCTGCCCATTCCTCCTCTTCCTTTGCCTCTGAATCCTCCTTTGTTCCCCTATGGGTCCATGTTATGTTGATGATATTTTTGTGCCTGATTATAGTACGGAGGTTGTTGAAACTATGGCCCTGCTTGAAATTGATACACATTTCCAAACTTTGGTGTAGTCTATCCTGTCATCAACTCATACGACATATTTTATACATCCAAGGTTCTTTCCTTAATTAAATCCAGAGTTCTACAATTTTTTTCTTCATGCCCCACTGATTTACAAAAGTTACATAAAGTGATCTTCGGTTCCGTCTTCTACTTATGCATCATAGGGTAGTGATAAGGATCATCCCCATGTGTCTTGCATATTTCACATGAAGGCCCTCATGTAGGAAATTTATTTGGTATCCCTACTCCCATGTACTGCACAAATGCTGGACACTCATTCTTGTCATATCGCTCTGATATGCAAAGGGTACACCACACAACTTCTCCTTTTTCCCCATTCTTATTCTGGTTTAATTTCACTATTAGGTTCTTCAGGTCTTCCTTCAACTCTTCTATAGATGGATCCATATATTTATACTGATTCTCTTCTAACTGCATCACTTCTGGTAGTTCCTCTTCCTGGTTTTGAAATTTATTTTGTCTCAATGAATATTTGAGGTGTGGTAATAGAGAATTTATAAACAAATGTTTGTGTTTCATGTCACAAATGAGATAATTCAATGTACCTTTCAATGTCTTGAACTTTTGATCAATGTCCCATACAGATTATCTAGGTTTTGTATAACCTCAATCATCTCATTCATAAATTCATCCTTTGATATTGGCCTCTGAAACTCAGTGATGAGTGCCTATTTGATCTCTTCTATTGTTCCCATGCACCCCGTGGATTGTTTACTGCTAGATTCATGTACCAATCCAAAGCATAGTTTATGAATATTATTGGTAATTGTGCTACTTTTTCTTCCTCATCAATGATTATTTTTTCTTCCCATATTCGCTTACACATGAATAGGTGCTTCTCTGGGTCTTTTGTTCCATCCTCATGGAACTCTGGTAATCTTATCATTGGATATACTCCTTCAATTGTGGAATGTTTTTTACTTTCTATGTGTGTTACTACTATCTGTGTATTGTTGTTCGGACTTGAACTCCCATTGGTATTGTTACTGGTACTTCCACTTATACCACTACCTGTATTGCTACTGGTACTTCCACTTGTACCTTCACTTCTATTATGATCTCCTATATTCCTCTGAATTCCAGTCATTGGTTCTCAAAACAACACTTTCTTTGGTGATGTGTTAATCATACATGTGGTTGTAGGTTCTACACTGATTCAGATATGGACATGGGTATCTTCTTCCTCATTAGATCCCTCTCCTCTAGTATTTATTTCTTTTCCTTTTTTATCTATGTTATTGTTCCCAGTGCACCCTATGGATTGTTTACTACTAGGTTCATGTACCAATCCAAAGTGTAAATTCTAAATGTTATTAGTAACTGTGCTACTTTTGCTTCCTCATCAGTGATTATTTTTTCTTCCCATATTTGACCACACACGAATAGGTGCTTCTCTGGGTATTCTTTTCCATCCCCATGGAACTCTGGTAATCTTATCGTTGGATCTACTCCTTCCATTGTGGAATGTGTTGCACCTACTCTGCACGATACTACTATCTGTGCACTGTTGTTCGGACTTGAAATCCCACTCGTATTGCTACTGGTACTTCCACTTGTATCACTACATGTACTATTGTTGGTACTTCCACTTGTACCTTCACTTCTATTATGATATCCTATCTTCCTCTGACCATCAATCATTCGTTCTATAAACAACTCTTTCTTTGTTGATGTGTTAATCATACATGGGGTTGTAGGTTCTACACTGATTCAGATCTGGACAGGGGTATCTACTTCCTCATTAGATCCCGCTCCTCTATTATTTCTTTCATATGTGGCACAAAATATCTCTTCAATGTTCTCCACAACATGGAGATCCTCTACCTCTTCCTCATCACTCTCCAAGCCTTCCCTCTCGACTACTGCTTGTTTCTTCCTATTAAGATTATATTGGTAGGGTCTGCCACTGTGCATCATTCCTTCCTTTTGCATAATTTCATGGATCTCCTCTTGATCCATCATAATAGGATATTTATCTTTATCGTGCTCTTCTCTATCCATTTACCCCTCCATCTCAGACCTTCCTCAGTGTTTCCCCTAACTCCCCCATGCATGCAGAGTAGTTTAATTGTTTGATTCCATAGTTAATGCCCATTTATCATGCAATAATCTATTGATTGAAGTGTACAATGATCTGATGTAACTTCCCCTTGGACCCTTAAGAAAATTCTGCTCTGCTATACTATAAGACTTTGATGTATCTACTATGAACTTAGTGATATACCCCAGTACAATTGTCTCTAGCTAGAAATCTACTATGTGTGTGAATTTGTTATTTAACCTTTTCAATTGTGTGATAATTTCTTCTGTCCACTCCAGTGATCTAAATTTATTCATTGGATGGGTATATTTCAATCGTGTTATCCACTCCTGCAATAGCATGAGAAACTCACTAAAGAAACTCTTGTGTATTTAGTTGGATACGTATCTTTCCAAATAATGTCTTGGATTAAACCTAGAGCTTCTATTATCTTTATGGGAAAAATCTAGTTCTTGAATTGTCAACCATCTTTCAATCTCTGCTTTCATGGGGTTCCAACCTAAACACATCCCTTTTTTAAGACCTCGCACTATACTGTGTGATACATCGCTCCCGATCTAATATTTTGAGTTCCAATGGAAAACAAAACCATTGTTGGTTTGATCTCTTGGGATGATCCAGGTTCTAACTATAATACCACCAATGTACCCTTCTACCATTGGCCCTTCTAGATACTAGAAGGAAACACAGTGCATAGAGTGTACTGTGTAGTCTCACTTGAGATGGCTTCTATGGGTGGCCGCGGGACTTAGATGTCTGCAACCATTAGATGGGATGTGTTTCTCTCAGAGGCATTTAAACTACTTCATGTTAACCTTCAAACCCTCATTAGATATTATTACATACCATTTTCACAACTATTATAATAGGACTTCATTGACCATTATAGCGACATGTGTTCAATGAAAAGTATTTATCTACTGTAACACAAGATTCTAATCTAAACACTAGCTATAACATTGATTTATTTAGAGCTATTATATAGATTTCATTCGTTTATTCTTAGTGTGCAGTGCTATTTCCTTTATCATTTAACATGTTCATCATAAACTTACTAAAGAAAATACTAAATTGGCAGAAGCACAAAGGACGAATCTTACTTGAATATTGTACAAAATTCTGAATTTGAATGAAATACTAGTGTAGATGTCTAGAGTTTTTTCATGCCAAAGATTCTTGTGGTGATGACCTGAAGTATGTGATTCCTTTCATGTATGTTCTTCTAGTTTACTTTACCTTTCATTTGCAACATTTCATATGTTTAAATTGGATATCAAAGGGTTTGAAATTCATCTAAATGGTTCTTTAGATTCAATAAATTTAAACTTTGTTTTTCTTTTTTAACTTATCAGAATTCATATTTCATGGTAATCTAATTTTTATTATTTGTTTCTTCTTTCTTCCATCCTACACAACAAATTAAAAACTGAAATTTCATCACCTAGCTAGCCTTTGCTTCCTTGATATATCTACCTACTAGAAAATGTATTCATTTTATTTCAAATATTGATTCCATTTCCCAAATATATCCCTTTCTTCTTGCTAGCAAACCCCATACAATATTTTCACCTATTCAAAAATCTAGCCACTATTCCTCAAAGAAAATCCAATTTTATAGACCAAGTGACAAGAGATATCCCTCTATGAACTGAAAGGCCGGTTTCAATTCTGAAGTGGTTTTGTGGTTAACATTGTGAGTAGCTTCCTCGGCCTGGGAATTTACTTAGTGATGAAACTAAGTAAGTTCACTGTTGATATAGCCTCCACACAGTCCTTAACCATTGAATACTACATGACAACTCTCATTCCTTCTATAGGAAATTTCATTAAGAGAATTGGTAGCAACACTTTGGCTCTAAATTTTGATGAATTTTAAACTATAGAAAGGGAACTATCCTCTTATGACCATCACCCACACTTTGAAGAAGCCGGGTCAGCTGGAAAGAAACATTTACTGCTGACAAAGCCACCCGAAAAGTAACCCAAAGATATCAATAGCGTGGTAAAGTTGGTCAAGAAATTGTATAATGAGGTTGTAATATCTCAAGAATAATGTTGGTGAAGGGCCATAAAGACCTAAAACTTTCCTCTCGTTTTTTAAGAAATATGACAACTCACCGAGACCCCCAAAAATCCTCAAATTTCTTTCAACTTGGATAGCTTCAACAATGATAACTTATGTTCATACCATCAACAAAATAATTCAGAAAGGAATTTCCTCAATGGGTCAACTCCATTACCTTAGTTATAAATCATATGTTGGATCAACATAACATAATTGATGAATAACTTAACAAGGGTCAAAATTATACCACTGAAGAGGTTCCCCTAGAATCTAGAATTCCTTTTTGGGGATTGGTGTATAGAATCAAATGATGGGAAGACAGAAGAAATATTTGTAGAAGGTGCACAAGTAGTTAAAGCTATTCCTAGGGAGTGAAACCTATGCAACAAAGGTCTAGTACCCATCACCTCCTCTTCCAAATACAACAATATTCCTCTCAGAAATATTATGTAAATGTGTTGAACCTACACAGAATAGATATAGCTAAACAATGATACACATATTTGTAGAGAGAATTGGAAAAAGAAGAAGAAGGAGAGAAAGAATGGAAAGAATTATCATTAACCATTTTCCACACTCAAAGAGTGAATAATTTACAATAGATATAGGATACATGAGTAAATAATGAGCCATAGTGGTGGTCTAGATTGATCTGCACACACACCAATAGTTACAAGAGTAAACTGCCACCTAGTCTAGTCTCTCAGGAAGTTACTGGAGTGAACTGCCACCTAGCTGAGTTAACTAGTCAAGTAGTCTCTAGTTAACTGACTGAACAAAGAGTAGTGAGTTGGTGATGATCCCAATGTTGCATGGTGATAAAACCAATGCAGCATCTGAACTCAACTCAACTAGTCAAACTGAAGTGTCAACTGAAAGAGAATATTCTCCAAGTGGAATATTCTACCCTAAAATATAGGAGACTAGATAATGACTAATTATGACTAATAAACAAGTAAAAACCTTAGGAAAAATAAATCCTAGGTGTGTGTGAAGTAACTCCAACACCCCCCATGAACATCACTATGATGAAAATAAAGAATGGGTCCTGGCTACGAGGCCATGTTAGGTACCCAATTACAAAAGATGTAAATGTGTTGAACTTACACATAATAGATCTATCTAGAAGATACCACACACATTTGCAGAGAGAAATTGAGAAAGAAGAAGCAAGATAGAAAGAATGGAAGAATTCTCATTAACCACATTCCACACATAAAGAGTGAATAATTTAAAATAGATATAGGATACATAAGTAACTAATGAGCCATAGTGGTGATCTAGATTGATATGGACACACACCAACAATTACAAGAGTAAACTACCACTTAGTCTAGTCTCTCAGGTAGTTACGAGAGTGAACTGCCACCTAGTTGAGTTAACTAGTCAACTAGTCTTTAGTTAATTGACTGAACAAAGAGCAATGAGTTGGTGATGATCGCAATATTTCATGGTGACAAAACCAATGCAACATCTAAACTCAACTCAACTAGTCAAACTGAAGTGTCAATTGAAAGAGAATATTCTCCAGGTGGAATATTCTCCCCTAAAATATAGGAGACTGGATAATGAGTAATTATGACTAATAAACAAGGAATAACCTTAGGAAAAATAAATCCTAGGTGTGTGTTAAGTAACTCCAACACCCCCCCTAAACATCACTATGGTGAAAATAAAGAATGGGTCCTGGCTACGAGGCCATGTTAGGTACCCAAATACAAAAGATACACTGAAATAAACGAGAAAAGAGGAAAAAAGTCATGGGAACAAAACCCCCCCTCAAATTACAATGCATAAAATAAAAAACGAGAAGGAACAAAAGGCAGTTTCTAAGCAACCATGTCCTTCACTCCAAGAAGACCTCACAATTATGCAAGTTTGTGCTCTTTGAAGATTTTTGTTGAAGATGTAGATGTCTGGATGGATCTAATGAAGTATATGAATCATTGATATCTCCACACATATCCACTTTATCTTCTTGTAATGAATAATATCCAAATAAATTTTGGATGAAATTTTGAAAATCGTATGGCCATTTCTGGAAAAATGCTGAAATTTTGTTGATTTTGAAATGATCATAACTTCAGTTTTTGGACTCCATTTTGGATGATTTTTTTTTGAAATTTTATATTTTCCCGAGAGGAATTCAAATATCCAATGCTGTTTTGCAAAATGTTTTCAAAAAATATAAGAATGGCATCTGATGTGCACGACTCTCTTTTTGTCTCCTTACATGCATGCATGGTGCATGCAAAAGTGTTTGCATGTGACTCCTGAGATGCATGCGATATATATTCCACATGAATTTCAGAAAATAAATCTGAAATGGATTAGACATCATCTTCAATTATTGGAATACTAATTTCTACAAAAATGTTTGTAGAAGACTCTTCATAATAAGAGCCTTGATATTCTGATGGCTTCTCTTCTGGCTCTATTTGTTCGACCTCCTGCATGAAATCTTCACAATATTATTTATTTCCAAATAGAACCTTCAATTTGGTCCATAATTCATTTGTAGTTAATCCTTGTGATTCTTCATATACTTGATCGAAAAGTTCGGGAGAAACAGACATGCCAATACTTCCTATGACCATATCTTGTCTATTGAGAAAGTCATTTTTCTCATCAACAGAATCAAGCTCTACTTCCATTTCCATAGTAATTTGGTACAAGCCTCTACATATAAGATGAAGCAGAATTTTTGGCTTCCATTCCAAATATTTATGAGGCGTGAGAAGTATTTCCGGTGAATAATCCATCTTTTTGTTGTATTCAATCTTTTGTACCTACAAAAAAATATTTGGTGTAGCTTTTGTTTAGCAGTCCGTCAGCTCTGATACCATGTAAATGTGTTGAACCTACATAGAATAGATCTAGCTAGAAAATACCACACACATTTGCAAAGAGAAATTGAGAAAGAAGAAGCAAGATAGAAAGAATGGAAGAATTCTCATTAACCGTATTCCACACATAAAGAGTGAATAATTTACAATAGATATAGGATACATAAGTAACTAATGAGCCATAGTGGTGGTCTAGATTGATCTGAACACACACCAGCAGTTACAAGAGTAAACTACCACCTAGTCTAGTCTCTCAGGCAATTATGGGAGTGAACTACCACCTAGTTGAGTTAACTAGTCAACTAGTCTTTAGTTAACTGACTGAACAAAGAGTAGTGAGTTGGTGATGATCCCAATGTTGCATGGTGATGAAACCAATGAAACATATAAATTCAACTCAACTAGTCAAACTGAAGTGTCAATTGAAAGAGAATATTCTCCAGGTGGAATATTCTCCCCTAAAATATAGGAGACTGGATAATGAGTAATTATGACTAATAAACAATGAACAACCTTAGGAAAAATAAATCCTAGGTGTGTGTGAAGTAACTCCAACAAAAGATACACCAAAATAAATGATAAAAGAGGGAAAGCCTCATGGTAACAAAACCCCCCCTCAAATTACAATGCATAAAATAAAAAATGAGAAGGAACAAAAAATAGTTGCTAAGCAACCCTGTCCTTCACTCCTAGAAGACCTCGCAACTGTGCAAGTTTGTGCTCTTTGAGGATTTTGTTAAGATGTATATGTCTACACAGATCTGATGAAGTATACGAATCATTGATATTTCCACACATATCCACTTTATCTTCTTGTAATGAATAATATTTAAATAAATTTTGGATGAAATTTTGAAAACCGTGCGGTTGTTTCCAAAAAAATGTTGAGTTTTTGATATTTTAAAATGATCATAACTTCACTTTCCAGACTCTGTTTCAGATGATTTTGTTTTTGAAATTGGATATTTTATCGAGAGGAATTCAAATATCCAATTTGTTTCTGCAATTTTTTCTCTTAAAATATCATAATGGTGTCTGATGTGTGCGACTCCCTTTTTGACTCCTGAGATGCATGCATGGTGCATGGAAAAATATCTGCATGTGACTCCTGATGCATGCCATATATCTTCCACATGAATTTCAGAAAACAAATCTGAAATGGATTAGACATCATCTTCAATTATTGGAATACAAATTTGAGCAAATACTTGTGTAGAAGGCTCTTCAAACTGAAATGTTTTATCTTCCAGTGGCTTTTCTACATTCTCCATCTTGTCAAAAATTTTCATTCATTCTTCCTATTCCCAAATAAAAACTCCAATATGATCCATAAATCATTTGGAGTGAATTATTGTGAGTCGTCATATATTTCATGGAGAATTTCGGGAGAAATAAAATAGAGGATACATCCTATGGCCATATCTTGTCTATTGAGAAAATCGTTTTTCTCATCGAAAGAATCAGGCTCTACTTCCATTTCCATGGTTATTTGGTATAAGCCTTTTCATCTTAGGAGAAGCAAATTTTTTGGCTCCCATTCCAAATAGTTGTGAGGCGTGAGAAGTATTTTCAGTGAATAATCCATCTTTTTGTTGTCTTCAATCTTTTGTAGCTGCAAAAAATGATTTGGTGTATCTCTTTCTTAGCAGACTGTCGGCTCTAATACCATGTAAATGTGTTGAAACTGTACATAATGGATCTATCTAAACAATGATACACACATTTGCAGAGAGAATTGGAAAAAGAAGAAGGAGAGAAAGAATGGAAATAATTCTCATTAACCGTTTTCCACACTCAACAAGTGAATAATTTACAATAGATATAGGATACATGAGTTAATAATGAGCCATAGCATTTGTCTAGATTGATCAGGACACACACCAATAGTTACAAGAGTAAATTTCCACCTAGTCTAGTCTCTCAGGCAGTTACTGGAGTGAACTGCCACCTAGCTGAGTTAACTAGTCAACTAGTCTCCAGTTAACTGACTGAACAAAGAGTAGTGAGTTGGTGATGATCCCAATTTTGCATGGTGAAAAAACCAATGA
>JZKD02S2016613.1:12644-33987 GCA_000966675.3 Picea glauca
GGGGTCCGAGCTGCTCTCTACTGCCGTTGATCCGGGCACGCTAATCTGAACCGTCGGAGAGCTGCGCCCCCGATATCGGACCCCCCCTCCCCGCTTAAAGATCGAAAGGCAAGGGGGATCCGACATTCGCTGTGCACCGTCGATCTGTGCGCGTAAATCTGGACCGCCCGGATGTACTTGCTGCTTACCACAGGTGCATTATCACCTGAAACCTTGGACAAGTGGGTTTTAACCCGTTCCTTTGAGATCTAAACCCCTTAGCAAGAAATATCGCTAACACAACCTGATTAAGGTGGTATTGATGCGTCTTTGTGTGATACACCACTTGTCATTCTTGTTGGTAAGGAATATCGAGAATATGATCATCACAATATAATGGGGACATGTCACAGATCACAGTGTCACGAAAAGGACCAATGGTGAAAGTGACGACACAACATCGAGCAATAGTAATGAGAGAAACACCCTTTTGTACCCATCCATGGTGATATGGATCGGGGTGTGGGGTGGTGGGGAATTGAAAATTTTGGACTAAGTCTTGTGATATTATATTCATTTGACTTACACTGTCTAGAATGAGAGTGGGAAGTTCATTTTTAATTTGGCAATTGTGAGTGAATAGTGGAATGTTAGGGTGACCTGGTTCTGGCGTAGTCATGAGAATGAGGGATGGGTCGACTATGGTGGTGTTGTTGAGAGATATGACTTATGGTTTCTCAAGAAAATCAATAGGCGTGGCCTCTACAAACAAGGTATTATGGGGATGGATATTTTTGATGGATCGATAGTCAATAGAGTTATGGTAGTTGGTCTTGTGAAAATTACACCAAACTGCATTGTTGGTCGCCGAGGAGGAAGAAGGATAAGGTTGAGAATGAGAAGGAGGTGGGTTATAATCCAAGGTTTTATGTGACAGATAGTGAATGTGAGGAGCCACCTTTATTTCTATGTCCAAGGCCTTTAAGAAAGCCTTGTCTAGAGAAGCATTGTAAAAAATATCTATCTCTCGCCGGAGAGGTAACTATAAACCATAATTGAACTTAATTATTAATACCTCGTCTAGTTTGCTGACATGGAACTAGATGCAAGATTGCATAATACATTGATGTAGCCTTGAACCAGCTGATTGGAAAGTTGACAGAGTTGTAACCACTTTGCGATTAAATTTAGAAGGTAGCCTGGAGGGTAGAAGCGTTCTCTCAATTCATGACAGAACGTATCCCATGAAGTAAGGCATCCATTTGTTGGGGATGGAAGAGTACTGAGCTCAAAGATCAATTCCGTGTTTCCAAGTGGGTGTCCCCCAAAGTTTGGGTGATTCCTTTGAGTTGAAGACTAGTTATTTACAATTTGGTGGCCTCCTTCATCTTGAGCAAGGTTTCAAAATAAGTGGAGAGGATATGGATACAAGAATCAATAGTATTACCATTCATTTGTCCAGTGAACTTGGGTAATTGAAAATGGGTGTCCAGTTGCATGGTCATTGGGGGTCTTTGTTGTTGGATTCGAAGCAGTTCTTGGAGAGCCAGTGCCAAGTCTACCACTAGACTTGATCTGTCTATGTTGGATGCCTCACTGAAGGCTTATCATTGAGGTGACATGGTAAGAAGCCCTAAATAGAACCTAAGGAGGGTGTGAAAGTATCTGATGCAAGAGCATCATAAGCATGCCAACAAAGCAAGCGCAAAGACAAAGACAATTGGATATGCACCAGTGCACATTTTTTAAATGTTTTAAATTTAAGTGAAGAGACATTAATGTAATAGTAGGAGACATATTTACATTTATGTTTTGGATATTATAAACAGATCTTGAGCATTTCTCACATCTGCCGGATAAAGAGGCATTTATTGTAATTTATGAAAAGTTGTTGTAGATTTTATTTCAGATTAGATAGCTTGTAGTGTAGGATGGAAAATGGATATAAAGACACCCTCACTTGTATCATTGTAAGAGTTGAGAAATTTGTAGAGTTGTAGAGAGTTAGAACACAGAGAAGAACCCATGCAAATGAATACTTGAGTTAATACAATAAAGCTTTGACTCATGTTCATGGTGTTATTATGCTTACTGTTTGCATCTGTTGAATGGTATGCATCTAGTTTCTTACATTCTTTGTTTATGCATTTGTTTCAATGCTTCTTTGTGTGTATGATTTCATGTTAAAGGTATGAATTTTGAGAGAAGGAAAGAATAATTTTCAATTGTTTCTCTTTCTGAGAATTCCTGGAAGGAGTGCACTGAATGTCCGCAAGGTGTGCATTGATGCAGTTCTGAGTTTTATCTCAGAAATCTCAGGAGGAATACCATTGTACTCATATTAGTAGAAGTGAAATATTTGCTCGGATCTGTAAAAGGTGTGTGCAGGCTGGTTAAGGCATTGAATTTTATCCACCAAGGAGGAGGATTGAAGGACTACTATTGCAAGAAGTGCATAAAATCGGAGGGCCAAACAAATAGAGGTTATTTGAAAATGCTACAAGGAGTGCATGCAGGAAACTTTTGGGAGATTCTTGAGTTGTAAGTGAAATATCAAGAGGGATAGAAATGTTGAAGTGTTCAGAGGGAGATGAAGGTTGAGGTCACCCATAAAAGGGAAAGTTTAGAAGGGTTGATGCTAGAGTGTTTGGAGAAGTAGTGTTGAAAATGGAAAGGATGGTGAAGATGCTTCCAAGGGAAGTACCGATCTACTGTGGGCCATTGGATCTAGTTAACCAGCAAGGGAGATAAGGCCGAGAGTTGTTAGGTGTTAGAAGCTCAAGATGGATAGTGGTCGTTGGATCCAGATCAACGAGGATCATTGGTCTCTCGCACAAATTTTGTGTTTCATAATTTGAGAAGTGGAGAAGGCTATGACTCGGAGTTAAGAGTCGTGAACTCCTGATTTGCGAAGTCCCAATACAACCAGGACCGTCAGATTGCAAGGGAGATCAGATCCATTGATCTATGGTAAGGGGTTGTCGTGGTTTCAGAAGCCAGCGAAAGGAGTACTTCATCACAAAACACCGATAAGCGAAATCTCGAGGTACCGAAGTGCTTAGGCCCGATTTCATAGTTGGAGGTCACATCAGGAAAATTCAAAGGGAGGAGTCAGAGACCCATTAGCCTTTATGGGGTTTCGGTGTTTGAAGAGACAGGAGGACTCGCATCTAGGATCATGATGTTGTGAAACCCAAAGTACCCTTTTGGGTCAAGACTGTGGTCATATCAATGACCATAAGGGAGAGAGTTGGCTCTTAGTGCTTTTTTTCATAGGCGTAACTCATAAGGACCTGTGGATGCACAACAGTGTGTGTTAGAGATTTCTGTGGGAAATCAAAGAGTCAATTCGACTCAAGGGGAAGATAAGGAACGATCCTAAGACTTAGAGGTCATGCAAAACCTGCTGAGGTAGGGGGTACTGCGTCAGAGTGGTATCAAAGCCTAGCCTACAATTTTCTTTTTGTTTACTGTGGGGAACAAATTGAAACAATGTCACCAAGAAGGAGAGAAAGAGCTATGCTCAATCCAACAGTGGAAAGGGAGATGAGAGAACTCCGTGCTCGATTGGATGCTATGGAAACAACACAGAGACAGATAGTTGATGTTGGAGATGTCAGTGAAGCCGAAAGAGAAAATGAGGCTAGCACCGAAGAAGAAGTCGCAGTCGAAGATGCTACAAAAGAACGTCTCTTCTTATTTGTTGCAAGAATCGGAGCCAGAGAAAAGATGGACATTCCAATGTATGAAGACAACTTATACGTTGAAGAGCTACTAGATTGGTTTAGAGCTCTAGACAAATACTTCAACTATGAGGATGTAGAGGAAGATAAAAAAGTTAAACATGCCGTCACCAGACTTAAAGGGCATGCAACACTGTGGTGGGATGAACTGCAGGCTGACAGGCATTGCAAAGGCAAACAAAGAATCAAAATATGGGATAGGATGGTTGCAAAAATGAAAGAAAAATTTGTACCCAGGGACTACCAAATTAATCGGTTTCAAAGAATGCATAATTTGAGACAGAAAGGGATGAAAGTGAAAGAATACACTTAGGAATTTTACAGTCTCAACATCAGGGTTGGTCATCGTGAAAGTGATGATGAAAAAGTTTCCAGATACATGAAAGGTTTGGGATATGACATTTAGGATGAGATAAGAATGATGACAATCAGGAATGTCGAAGATGCTTATCAAATTCCCCGAAGGCTGAAGAAAAATTATCCCTAAATCATGGTCAAAGAGGCCAAGGTCGAAGTCAGAACAGAGGTGAAGAAATTGCCTAGGAAATAACTTAGAAGCCCGAGGAAGAAGAAAAGAAACCTCATACTCACCCTGACACGGGAGGAAGTTCACAGGGAGGACAGTATGCCGATAGAAATAATTTTCCACAAGCAAGAGGAAGAGGAAGAGGCAAAGGAGGTGAGATAAAATGTTTTTCCTGTGGAAAGATCGGACATAAATATTTTGAATGTCCCAATAGAAAAAGAGATGGAGGATAAGCTCACATTTCTGAAGTGCAGAGGCCAAATGTTGAGGCAGAAGATTCATAAGGCACGAGATCCTTAATGATGAGGAAAATTCTCTTGAATCCAGAGAAGGAGGTGGAAAGCCCAGTCCAGAGGAACAATTTATTTCGAAATTATTGCAAGACCAAGGATAGGGTATGCAAGGTGATAGTAGATAGTATAAGCATAGATAATCTAGTATCCACAGATATGGTGGAGAATATGGAATTGGAGATTGTTGCACATACAAGCCCATACAAAGTCTCGTGGTTACAAAAAGGACATCAGGTAACTGTCACTAAAAAAATTTTAGTTGAATTTAAAATAGGGGGATATAAAGATGAAATTTTATGTGATGTTATTTCCATGGATGTCTGTCATCTTTTGTTGGGGAGACCGTGGCAATATGACAACAATGTTGTTCATGATGGAAGAAAGAACACATATACCTTGGATTAAAATGGTATAATGCAGATGTTGTTTCTGATTAAAGACAAGGAGGTGAAAACATAGGTGAAAAATACCATACTTTTCATGAGCGGGAAGGAGCTTCTTGAGGAAGTCAAGAAAGAAGAAGACATGCAGTTTGCGGTGATAAAAAAAACTAGAGTCATCTTAACTAGTACCAAGATAGATGACCTACCTAAGAAAATTCAGGAATTGTTGGAGGAATTTGTTGACATAGTAGTGGACGAATTACCTTGTTCATTTCCACCCATCATAAGCATAATTCATCATATCGATCTTATACCTAAAGCAAGTTTACCAAACAAGTCCATGTACAGATTGATGCCGCAGGAAAATGAAGAAGTCCAAAGACAGGTCCATGATTTGATGGACAAAGGGTTGGTTAGAGAAAGATTGAGTCAATGTGTTGTACCTACAATGTTAAGTCCAAAAAAAGATGGTGGCTGGAGAATGTGTACATACTCGAGATCCATAAACAAAATCACTATCACGTATAGATTTCCTTTACCTAGTATGGATGACTTGATGGATTGCTTGAGTGGAGCAAAGTTTTTTTCAATAATTGATTTGAAAAGAGGGTATCATCATAATAGAATGAGGGAAGGTGATGAATGGAAGACAACATTCAAGACACATGAAGGACTATATGAATGTCTTTTCATGCCATTTGGTTTGATGAACGCACCAAGTACTTTCATGAGGTTGATGATTGAAGTCTTGAAATATTTCATAGAAAATTCTATAATCGTATATATTGATGATATACTGATCTTTAGTGAGACTAAAGGAGAACATCTGGAGCATTTAGCTACAGTAATGAGGAGGATACAACAAGAGAAATTGTTGATAAATTTAAAGAAGTCATCTTTCATGAAGAAAGAACTCATTTATTTGGGTTTTGTAATCTCTTCAAATGATTTGAAAATGGATCCTGAGAAGATAAAAGAAATCATGGATTGGCCATCGCCAAAGAGTATCTTCGAAGTTAGAAGATTCCATGGATTGGCTATTTTTTACAGAAATTGCATTAGAAATTTCAGTGGGATATGTGCAACAATGATGGACATAGTCAAGAAAAGACACAAATATTTTGATTGGATAGAAGAAGCAGAGAAAATTTTCAAATTGTTGAAAGATAAGATAATTGAATTGCTAGTTCTAATTCAACCAAATTTCAGCAAAACGTTTCAGGTAAGGTGCATTTCAAGTGGATTTGCGATTGGAATGGTCTTAAGTCAAGACAACAAACCAATTGCATACTTTACTGAGAAACTGAATGAGACCAAGATGAAATATTCCACGTAGGATAAAGAGTTTTATGTAGTCATATAGGCATTGAAGAAATGGATACATTACTTGGTTCTGAAATAGTTTGTCTTGTATAGCGATAACCATGCATTACAATTCATAACTCGAAAAGAAAAATTGAACCAGAAGCATGCAAAATGGGTTGAATACATGCAAAATTTTACTTTTCTTATAAATCACATTTCTGGAACTATTAACAAAGTTGTTGATGCTTTGAGTAGGAAGTGTTTGATTCTGCAGGAGTTTAAAGTGAAGACCTTAGGTTTTGATAACCTCAAGGAAATGTATAAGAATGATTTAGATTTAAAGGATGCTTATGAAGCATGTGAGAATCCGGTTCTCAGAGATAGGGGCCAATGGAATGAATATATGATTCAGGATGGACTATTATTTAGGGATAATTAGCTGTGTATACCGAAGAGTTCTATGAGAGAGAAACTCTTGAAGGAAAATCATAATGGAGGATTGGTTGAACATTTTGGCCATGAAAAAACATTCGTACAACTGAATGGGTCATACTATTGGCCAGGGATAAGGAAAAATGTCAAGAGATTTGTGAATAGGTGCAGAATTTGCTAGCACACAAAGGGAAAGAGACATAATACAGGGTTGTATCAACCATTGCCAGTACCAAGGAGGCCATGGGATGTAGTAAGTATGGATTTTGTGTTAGGATCACCAACGACACAAAGAGGGTGTGACTCAATCATTGTGGTAGTTGATAGGTTTTCCAAAATGGCACATTTCATTCCATGTTAGAAAACCAGTAATGCAACTCACATTGCAAATCTATTTTTCAAAGAATTTGTTAGACTTCGCGGATTACCCAAGAGTATTGTATCAGACATGAATACCAAATTTGTTGGTCATTTCTGGAGAACCCTATGGAAGAAGCTGGGGACTAATTTATATTTTAGCTTAGTATATCATCCTCAGATGGATGGACATACTGAGGTAGTAAATCGGAGTTTGGGAGATATGTTAAGGATTTTAGTAGCTGAACATCACAGTCAGTGGGATCAGATTCTATCACAAGCGGAATTTGCATATAATGATTCACCAAACCGGAGCATAGGACAGATCCCATTCTAGATAATGTATGTAATACAGCTGAGAGGAGTGTATGAGTTGAGGAACTTAGACAAGAGTGAATTCAAAAGTTCTACAACAAAGGATTTTTCAGTGGAAATGCAATAACTCCACAACAATATTAAGGAGCGATTGCAAAATTCGAACCAGGAATATAAGCACAAAGTGTAGAATTCCTGGAAAAACCCCGATAGATCTAGAATTCTAGTTAAATTGAACACAAACAATTTGCTGATATTCAAGAGATGAGGGAAAGATTTTTCTCCATAAATCAGAGAATTATATTAATAAAAAATGAATATACATGAGCAACCATCCTCAAAAAGAAGACAGGAGGTGAATATATAGAATTTCCAGCATAGAAATTCTAGTCAAAAAAAACTAGAAATAGCTAAAATAGGTGTCATAAGCTAAGGGAGACCACATAGTTTGACCTAGACCACTAAATATACATGTCACACACTCATTAATTTCCACAATATTTAAGTGATGTGCATTATCTCACTTAATCTCACTTAACTGACCATAGAAGCAGTTCAAACTCACTTAACTGACCCGAAATAGTAGTTACTAATAATAGTAACGAAAAAAATCATTGATTAAGGAACAAATCTCTCACTCAAAGAGGAGGTATGGATTAACCAATAATATATGAGTTTTTCATGTGGGATTTGGAAGAAATCAAGGATAAATCAAGAATAAATCAAGAAAAATCAAGAAAATCAAGAACTGAGAGTTGAGTCTTGATCTAAAATTAGTAGTTTTCCCTAAAATATAGGGATGAGGCACCCTTCTTCTCTATGTGGCCAAATTAGGTGAAATAAAGTGTAAATGAATGTATTAACCAAGATCTAGGAGTCTAATCTAGGTATAAACTAATGTAAGTTAGGGATATGTTCCAACCCCCCCCTTAAGCCTAACTGTAATGACAAAAAATTTGAGTCCTGACAACTTGGCCATTTTAGGTAGTCATTACATAAAAGAATTCCTCACGAAAAGAGGAAAGAGGGAAAAAATTGAGGGAAACACCTCCCCGCCCCCCCAAAAAAAGAGTAAAAAAAAATGTTGAGTGGCCAAAAGTGACCTACTCAGTTGTCTCCACCACTCCGAGCATAGCTCTCAGTTCTGAAAATTTCTTTTCAGTGAAGGACCTGGTGAAGATGTCTACAACCTCAGAGTGTGAATTTGGATCTGAACCAAGTGACATATAGTAATGTATGGGAAGAAAATTTTCTATGGCAACCATGGCTTGAGGAGCCCCAAAAAACTGTGATCTAGTCCTTCTTGTATCTGCAAGATCATCGACTAGTTCATCGTTCACCTGCATCTTCCAGGGTTTTCTCTGCCCAAGTTGGAAACTGAGTTGGAGCAGCCATGGCCTACTCCTCATCCTCTATATCAGACCTGAAAGGATTCTCTGATGGTTGTTCTGAAATTATCGAAGAAGTTTTTGACTCCTCCTCATCAATGACAACAAGCGGTTCCTCGGTAGGGTGTTATGAAAAATCATGCAGTGATTATTCTTCAAACTTCACACTTCGAGCTAGAATGAAATTTTCAGTGTGAGAGTCTAGAAATATATATCCTTTGACACCTTCAGGATATCCAACAAATATGCATTCAACACTTTGAGGCTCCAAATCCTTCCTTTTATCTGTCAGAATGTGAGCCCATGCTCGTGAACCAAAAATACGAAAGTGAGACACTTTCGGTTTCTTACCGGTCCAACATTCAAAAGGAGTGGTTCCTTTGAGAGATTTGTGAGGAACTCAGTTCTAAATGTATGCTTCACAATTAATAGCTTCATCCCATAGCTTGGGAGATAATGATTTCTACTGTAGCATACAATTTTCCATCTCTTTTAAGGACCAGTTTTTCCTCTCCGCAACACCGTTCTGTTGTGGTGTATGGCACTGTGTGTTGTAGTTGTATACCTGCATCAATACAAAGTTGTTGCATATATTTGTTGACATAATCCCCCCCATTATCAATATGGAGTATCTTAATCTTACACACAGACTCATTCTCAGCAAGTGCTTTAAATTCTATAAGGCATTCAAATACTTCCGATTTTAATTTAAAAAAAAATACCCAAGTAAAGCGAGAGAAATCATCTATGAAGGTGAGTACATATCGAGCCTTACTAATTGAAGGCTGCAGGAATGGGCTCATAATTTCACTCTGAATCAGCCCAAGAGGTGAAGATTCTCTCTATGCCTTCCCTTTGTCAAACTTTTTCTCTGGATGCTTACCAAGAAAGCATCCCTGACATACACCGCTTGTGAATTTAATAGCTGGAAATCCTTCTACCATGTTTTCTTTGCTGAGTTGATGCAAGTACTTATAGTTTAGATGGACAAATATTTCATGTCATAACCTGCTGATATCATTAGATTGTGACATAAATATAGTTCTAATAGATTTAGGAACAAAGTGGGAGAATAAATACAAATGAGAACTGTGATTTGCAATTCCATGTGCAAGCTGTGAACCTATGGAAATGTCGGTAATCACTGCGGAGTTTGGAGTGAAATCCACCTTCCTTCCAAAGATAGAATGAGTGATATTATATGTCAAGAGAATATTTGTGGATAGTGAGGGAACATGAATCACATTTTTGAAGCAGCCCCCTTCAAGATCAACAATTCCTTCTCCGCACACCTTTGCGAGTGTGGCATCTCCCAAGTAAATTGGGGATTTGGTGCATTCTTCGATGGAGAAAAATTCATCTTTTGATGCAGCCATATGGTTTGATGCACTTGAATCAAGGATCCAATATGATGGAGTGGATGTGACAACCATTAAAGCATGACCATCTCGTGCTCTCCCTCCCATTCTGTTATCATCTTTCTTCTTTGCATTTTCAGGCGCCGTGAGATTGTGCTGCTGCAATTGCTTAGCCATCTCATCGATAGTCTTCCTCATGCAATTTTCTTCAGGATGAAAAAATTTGGAACAGTAGCTAAAAAGTGTTCTTTCCTTCTTCTTATTCTTACCCTTAGGCTCAGAAGAGTTCTTTGAATATTGTGAGAATCTCTCCTTCTTCGATTCAGGAAATTTACCCGTTCCTTTTTCCTTGTCTTTTCTACTACTCTTTGGAGAATCAGTAGTCGCAAGTGATTGGTTATTGGAACGCTTGATGGAACCCATTTGGAATAACTTAGATTTATCTTGAGTTAATGCTGCAATTAAATCATTCAATGGAGGAATTTTCCATTTTTCCTGAGTCAATTTAGATGCTTGAAAAGACGACACAAATACGGAATATTTAGGGCCTAGTTTCGAGAGAATTGATAGGATGAGTTGTTCTTCCCCTTTTGTGACTCTACATGAATTAAGTTCAACAAGGAGGGATTTGAAATCGGTGAAGAATTATTGCAGGTTTCTAAAATGAATTGGACTTAGGGATATGAGTTCATTCTCCAGTTGATGCACTCTCATTGCATCCTGCTTGCCAAATAGTCCTTCCAATGTGGTCCAGACCACATCAGGAGTAGTGGCTCCACTGACATGAAAGAGGATATATCTAGAAATTGATAGGCATATCATCCCAATTTCTTCATCTAATTTATTGAAATACTTTATCTTCTCCATTGCAGCAGTCGGTTCTTTCTCCATTCCCATTGTTACACGGTAAAGCCCTTTTCTTTAGAGGAGCAGAGAGATCTCTGTCTTCCATTTGAAGTAATTGAAAGGATTTAGAATGAGTTTTGTGGGATGCAAGAGAGGATCCATTTCTACTTTTTGTGCCTCTTGATGATATATACCTACAAATAAAACCATGTACAATCCACTAGATTCAATCTAGCTCTGATACCATGTAGAATTCCCATAGAAACCCTGATAGATCTAGAATTCTAGTTAAATTGAACAAACAATTTGCTGATATTCAAGAGATGAGAGAATTTTTTTGATCCATAAATAAGAGAATTATATTAATAAAAAATTAATATACATGAGCAACCGTCCTCAAAAAGAAGAGAGGAGGTGAATATATAGAATTTCCAACATAGAAATTCTAGTCAAAAAAAGATAGAAATAACTAAAATAGGTGTCATAAGCTAAGGGAGACCACATAGTTCGACCTAGACCACTAACGATACATGTCACACACTCATTAATTTCCACAATAGTTAAGTGCTGCGCATTAGCTCACTTAAGCTCACTTAACTGACAAGAGAAACAGTTCCAACTCACTTAACTGACCCGAGATAGTAGTTACTAATAACAGTAACGACAAAAATCATTAATTAAGGAATAAATCTCTCACTCAAAGAGGAGGTGCGCATTCCCAAATAATAGATGAGTTTTTCATGGGGAAGTTGGAATAAATCAAGGATAAATCAAGGATAAATCAAGAATAAATCAAGAAAAATCAAGAAAATCAAGAACCGGGAGTTGAGTCTTGATCTAAAATTAGCAATTTTCCCTAAAATATAGGGATGAGGTGCCCTTCTTCTCTATGTGGCCAAATTAGGTGATATAAAGTGTAAATGAATGTATTAACCAAGATCTAGGATTCTAAGCTAGGTATAAACTAATGTAAGTTAGGGATATGCTCCAACATAGAGCAGATCAACACAGAACAAAAATTTAGTTTGAAGTGGGTGATTTGGTTTTAGCACATCTCAGAAAAGAAAGGTTCCCAAGAGGAATGTAAAATAAGTTGAAGATGAAGAAAATTGGACCGTGTAAGATCATAAGAAAGTTTGAAACAAACTCTTATGAGATTGAATTACCAGATGGGGTAGGAATATCACCCATCTTCAACATAGTTGATCTGTATCCTTACAGAACTGATGAAAGGGAGAGATCCAAGGATCAGAAGGAATTCTGATGGGTTAAACAGATTCTTGTTGTTGAAGAGCCACAGATGAAAAAGATCATTGATCAGAGGATTGATAAGAAGACCCAAAGGAGAACGTATTTTGAATACCTGGTGAAATGGAAAGGACACTCAATTGAAGATGTCAGTTGGGAAAGCGAAGAAGATATCCAAAGAGATGGACAAATGGTGTAGGAGATCATGAACAGGAGTTCATGAATTTTTCATTCAAGGGAGTATGATGCAGGAGCATCATAAGCATGCCAACAAAGCAAGCACAAAGACAAAGACAACTAGATATGCACCAATGCACATTTTGGAAATGTTTTAAATTTAAATGAAGAGACATTAATGTAATAGTAGGAGACCTATTTAAATTTATGTTTTGGATATTGTAAAAATATCTTGAGCATTTCTCACATCTGCCAGATAAAGAGGCATTTATTGTAATTTATGAAAAGTTGTTGTAGCTTTTATTTCAGATTAGATAGCTTGTAGTATAGGAGGGAAAATGGATAGAAAGACACCCTCGCTTGTATCATTGTAAGAGTTGAGTAAGCTATAGAGATGTAGAGAGTAAGAACAAAAAGAAGAACACATGTACAGGAATACTTGAGTTAATATAATAAATCTTTGACTCACATTCATGGTGTTATTATGCTTATTGTTTGCATCTATTGAATGGTCTGTATACAATTTCTTACATTCTCTATTTATGCATTTATTTCAATGATTCTTTGTGTGTATGATTTCATGTTAAAGGTATGAAGTCTGAGAGAAGAGAAGAATGAGGTTCAATTGTTTCTCTTTTTGAGAATTCCTGCATGGAGTGTAGTGAATGTCCACAAGGTGTGCGTTGAAGAATTTCTGAGTTTTATCTCAGAAAGATCAGGAGGAATACCATTGTACTCATATCAGTGGAAGTGGAAGATTTTCCTGGAGTCGTGCAAGGTGTGCAAAGGCTGGTTAAGGCATTGAATTTTATCCACCAAGGAGGAGGATTGAAGGATTATTGTTGCAAGAAGTGCACATGGTCAGAGGGCCAAACAACTAGGGCTTATTTGCAAATGCTGCAAGGAGTGCGTGCAGGAAACGTTTGGGAGATTCTTGAGTTGCAAGTGAAAGTTCAGGAGGGATAGAACTATTGAAGTGTTCAAAGGGATACGAAGGTCGAGGTCACCCATAAGAGGGAAAGTTCAGAAGGGTTGATGGTATAGTGTTTGGTGAAGGAGTGTTGAAAATGGAAAGGACAGTGGAGACGCTTCTAGGGGAAGTGATGATCTACTATGGGTCATTGGATCTAGTTAACTATCAAGGGAGATAAGGCCGAGACTTGTTAGGTGTTAGAAGCTCAAGAGGGATAGTGGTCGTTGGATTTGGATCAATGAGAATCATTGGTCTCATGCACGAATTTCGTGTTTCAGAATTCGGGAAGTGGAGAAGGCTGTGACTCAGAGTCGAGAGTCGTGAACTCCTGATTCACGAAGTCCTGATAGAACTAGGACCATCAGATCGTAGGGGAGCTCAAAGCCACTAATCTATGGTAAGGGGTTGTCACGGTTTTAGAAGTTGGAAAAAGGAGTTACTGCATTACAAAATGCCGATAAGTGAAATCCTGAGGAACCAAAGTGTTTGGGCCCTAATTCATAGTTGGAGGTCACATTAGGAAAAGTCAAAGGGATTAGTTAGACACTCGTTAGCCTTTCTAGGGTTTTGGGGTTTGAAGAGATATGAGGTCTCGCGTCTGGGATTGTGAAGTCACAAAACCCAAAGTACCCTTTCAGGTGAAGGTTGTGGTCATATCAACAACCATGAGGGAGAGAGTTGGTGCTTAGTGCTTGTTTTCACACGCGTAACTCATAAGGACTTGAGGATGCACACCAGTGTGTGTTAGATATTTCTTTGGGAAATAAAAGAGTGAAGTTGACTCAAGGGGAATATAAGGAATGATCCTAAGACTGGGAGGTTGCAGAGAACCTTCTGAGGCAAGGGGTGTTGCGTCAGTGTCCCTAAGAAGAATCAAATTAACGATCTAAGCAAAAGCATGAGACTAACTAGGAATCCCCCCCAAAAAAACAAAATTAACTTGGTGGATAAATTTCTTGGTTCCAGGGATAGAACATGCTCTGATACCAATTGATATGAATGTGTGAGGATGTCTTATACAATGGAGATGGGTTTTTATCTGAGTAAAGGAATAAATAAAAATCTCTTGTTGGAGATATATGCCCTTTCTATTCTTTACATTTTCCACCAATGAACTGAAGGGTGTCTTATATATACGTTTAACATAATAAGAGATGTGCACAAGTTCCTTTGGTGTGCATTCTCTCTCTCAACCCTCACCTAATAGTAAAAATGAAAAATAAAATATTGTTCTCTCACTCGTCTCAGCAAAAAAAAAGATCAATGTTACACAAGAAAAATAGATAACTTAGGATTCCCAAAAACCTCATCAAATGTATTAGAGGATTGTATCCCTTCTTAAAAAATCAAGGAATTCTTCTACAAACTACAAATACCGCTTTATTCTTATGAATTTATCTATGCAATATTATTGGCAAGAGAAATTTCCCGCAATGTTTACTGACACAACTAAATATTCACTAAAATAGGCATCACCATTATTTACTTAGACTGGAAAATTATTTATTAAAATAAAATATTGACTGATGCTAACAACGATCATAAAATTATCATAGCATTACTTTTGTTTCTCTCCTTGGTTGTTGAAGACGACTTGTACTTTGTTTTGTGCTTCCTAAGGAAGGTTGATGTCCTTTTTTATTGGTCCAAGACCCTCCTAAAAATCCTCCACCTCCTTCATATCCATATTCTTCTTCTTCTTCAAGTACAAGTTCAACTTCTACTACAATAAAACATTCTCATAAACATAAGCTTAATATGCCATTACTTAAACTTGATGTAAATTTTTTGTTTCATATGTATGATGGCGAAGTTAATGCTGAGAAACTTGATAAATGGGTTAGACAGATGGAGGTATATTGTAATGTGCATCAAATCAAATATGAGTCAACCAAAATAAGATTGGCATCACTTTTTCTTGAAGGAACAACTCTCATCTGGTGGAAAAGTAAAATGAAAGATCGAACTTAGTAAGTTGGTAAGATTTTTTAAGCATGGCATGATTTTATTTCCTCACTTAGAAAACAATTTTATCCATTGGGATATAAGGAAAATGCTTTAATTGAATGAAAAATTCTTCAATTAAGAAAAGGACAATCGGTGCAGGAATATACGGATGGATCTGAACTTTTTCCCAAACAAGCCAAAAAGGTTAAAGTCAACAAGTCAAATTCAATGATGACTTCAACATTATGTCATCATGACATCATGATGACATCATGAGGGTGATGTGGTATCACAAGGAGCTTACATGTGTTAGAAAGATTTGGAGTTTTTAGGCTGAGTTGGCATAGTACATATTTGACACGTGGATTATATGGATGTTGATGTGGCATTCTGTACGATGACATGTGTTAGCACTGAGATTCACCCTCAGATTGCTAGAGGATAAGCCCAATACCCATCAAATAGGTTTATAAAAGTACATTTATGATATAATTTCAAATGGACAAATGTTGTATAACAATGTTCCAACACATAAATTCTAGAATAGAATGCATAAGAAAATAAGGTTTTGGCTAAATTTAGTCAGTCATTTAAAGATAAGTGTGAGTATATGGAAGACTTAATGAGAAGGATGAATAATTCTTCTATAAGCATCAGGCCTTACTAGTAGATAGGTGAAGAAAAAGTTCATACACAAGAACTTTTTGATCTAAATCTTAAAACACTGATAACAATTACAACATCATCATAATAAAACATACATTACAACACAACTATAACATCTCAATTGAATCATTCAATAGTCAACAACCAGAGTAAGAAAGAATTAATGTAATGAAAGGAAGTTGAATTCTATTAACCAAAATGTCTCAGATATCATACATAAAATCAGAGTATGGATCTGTCTTATCAAAACATTACAATAGGGAGTCTATGATAAACCATTCGAACCTCAAAATATCATTTTGATGTTGTATATATAGTCTAAATAATAAGTAACAACATGAAGTGCAAGATGGATCCTCTAACCTAGGATTCTAACACTGTAATATTTGCATAATGATTTGTTCCTTGGGCGCATCTCCATCAGTACCATTTTTCCACCAGCTTCAATTGATCTCCAAGAATTTATGTTGAGCTCCATATTCCACCTCGTGATTGTTGATTCCCTCAAAATCCATCAAAATTGGGATGGGCAGCGAATCCAAAAATGTTGACTATATCAGCCAGTTCATAGCATATTTTGTAGTGCATTTCGTAGAAGATTCCATAGTTCTTTCTTGTGTAAACTCTTCTACAACAAATTCTGTAGCGAACTGTAATTTTTTGTCTAACTAGGTGATTCTGCAGGAATTGTGCAGCTTCTTCATGTATAAATGATTTTGTAGTGTTTTTCATAGTGAACCTACAACCTCTATCTATGTAGGTCATTTCATAGCGCCAGGCATTATAAAATCTCTTGTACCTTTCTTTGAAGGGAAGTTTGATCTAAAAATCCTCAAAAACTTTAGCCAAATGTGTATAATCTTGTAGATGCCTCCAGATATTCTGTAAGCATGATACCTTGCACAAAAATTCAAAAATGCAAAGATGCCCATTTTCAAAATTGAGGGCCTTTCAGTCAATCCATCTCATCTTCTCAGTCTGTCACTTCTTCTTGTTTCATCTTGAGCTAGCATACTAAGATTTCTCTGAGCTAAATTATCTTTGAAGGGTTGTAACTCCTCTTTAAGATTTATGTTTTGAGATTGTAAGTCTATGTTCTTCCTGTACAAGTTTCTAAGCTGCCCATGAAGGGGAAGAAATATCCTTGTTGTGAACTTAGCTATCTCAATGGTTTCCTTATACATATCCATGAGCTCCTTCATCTTTTTCCTGTTAGCCAATCCTTCTCCTTTCAAGTGGAAAAATTTCCTTTCTATCATCTCTGAGTTGTCTGATCAACCTCTTGAAGGTGGGGTTATCAGGGGGAGTAGTGATGTCTATGATTTCAACATGATTCTCAACATTTTCACCTTTACCCTTATCTTTCTTCTTGATAGGCACTTTTTTCATGGCTTATTGTTCATCAATTTCCTTTTGGGATGATGACCCAATGAAGGGCCACCTAGATCTAGTCTCAACTACTGCAGTAGGTAAGGGAAAATGTAACTTTATCCCTTTTTTTACTATGGTTTTGTTTGAGGTAACTTTTCTAGTTCTGGTGTAGGTTGAGGTGAAAGATCCCTTTGTGAAGAGTCATGGGTTCCCCCTTCTTCTTCTTCAACTTCCTTAGGATCCTCCTTATCTTTAGAAATATGTTTTCCCTTTCTCTTTTTTCTTGTTTCTGTGTGGGCAACACTATCAGCTGGAAAAGGGCTTTGCACCTTGGATTGAGGATCAGGGGCTATATTTAGCTACAGATTCGCAGAGGAAATAAATTTCTCCCAAGATATGTTTATTTTCTTCAATTCCTCCACTACAAGCATCCTAATCATCCCTGAGTGGGAAAAATTGGTTTCCATAGCCTTGGACTTGGCTTGGACCCTATCGGCCATTTTTCCCATACTCCTAAATAGATAGAAAGGGATGTTCATTAAGTCTTTGAGTGTGAAGTGTAGAAAAATACTAATGTGATATTGGTATATCATATTGAATCTACCCTCATAGGTAAAATATCTATGGATGAATTTCAACATCTTGTCAAATCCCTCAACCTAGTGGCTCCTAGGCACTCCCTTCGATAGATTATCTTCCTAATGTTTTGGTATGAGGAAATATTTAGAAAAGGTTGCATTAAGAGTCATAGATTTGAACCACCTTTCACAAGTGTTGGTTATCTCAGTGGTTGCTGCAATAGTGGCCTCAAATTCTTCTAGTTCAAGGGTTCCCACCTTGGTTTTAGTGCCATCAAATTTTAAGTAAAACTCCATGTCTACCTCAGGCTATCCCCTCTGCATATTCTGACATAAATTTAGACAACCAACCCTCTGGAAGACCTCTTTGATCAGAGGTTCAACATCAAACAAGCGCATATTAGAAGGCTCAGTCCTAGCTACACTCTCACCCTTGTGAGACTTCTTCTATTGAGGTGTATCCATTTTCTATAAATAAGAGACAAAACACTACAATGATCTGAGAGGTATGGGAGGCCAAATGAGGACAAAGGTCTTTAGGGTTTGAATGATGGTCTTTTTAAAGCTGGTTTATTTAAGGATTTGAATTTTTTCTTCAATTTGACTTCTGATCTAATGAAAGAGAAATATGGTGCATTAATAAGAGGGAGAAAACCCTACCAAGAAAAGATATGCAAGGAGGCAACACTGTCAAGGTTTTGTTAATCTAACATTAAACCACTACACAGGGAAATCATCATTTTAATAGAAAGCCTCTTAAACTTTTCAATGTAAACAAACTTTAAATGGGAAATATCAAATGACACTGTAAAGGAAAAGAGTTGATGCAGGTTATATGAGAAGAGGATAATGATATTGAGTTTGATGCACAGTTCATATCACTGGAACAGGGCATCTGTAAAGAAATTTGTAGCATTTTTTGTAGCATAGACAACAAGGGCCAAGCAATAGATAGGCACGACAGATCTAATTTCAAAGTTTGTTCAATTATAGTGGAAGAGAGTGAAAATACTGCAAATAGATGAGAATTAGTGATAGCAAAGGTAAAGGGGCTAGTTGGTAAAGGGAACCACAATTCACAATGCTAGGTGCTATGAAAAATTAACATAGCCTTAAATTGATCTTCAATAGAGCTCAAACAACTCAAGTACCTGGACACTGTGGCTTGACAGTAGATGATCTTGAGAAAGCATCAAACCACCTACAACCATTCCAGTCTTCAATTCACCTCTGTCAGCCAGTCTTTAGCATAATTCGTAGTTCCTGCCTAGAATAGGAGTTTCTGTAGTGTTGAGTTAGGAGAAGAATTCAAAATTTGATAAAACAGTTAGACAACTTTAATGACCAAATCTCAATTATTCCATTTTAAAACATGGATGTTGAAAACAATGAGATCGACATGACATCAGCTTCATAAATGAAATAATGATAAAGAGGAAGAGTGTACTCAATATGTATTATGAAAACTCTTAGTGAGTTGGAATCATACTAAAAGGATTTTGATTTGACCTTCTAATGGGTAGAGGGACAAAGTGGAGGGTTTTAAGCGTATAATGGAGGCAGTGACATGTCAGACTAGCAATGACATGGGGTGATAGTGATGTTTGTATAATCATGTGATCAAATGAAGCTATAAACTAAATAAAATGAACTAAGGGTATAAAGCATAGGTATGGGTCAAATGCATGGGACAACCTCCAATATTTCATTTATTTTGAGCTAATATCTCAAAAAACCATGAGAATATCAAAAGAAAACTTAAAAACACTATTGGATAAAAAATTAAAAACTTAAGGATGAAATTTGACCCATGACAACTTCATGTGATAACATCATGGCCCAGTGACAGTCTGACACATGAAAATACAGAGTTGATTATATAGGCTCTCAGGAAGGTGACATGGTGATAGGTTGAAGGCTTTGGGAAGTGACTCGATTGGTGACTAGAATGTATGAGCCAATAACAGGGTGACACATGGCCCAATCACATGGCACCACATGGCACCTCGGATAAGGCCAATGTTGGCTGGTTCAAAATTTATTGTGCTCCATAGGGATAGAACCCTTGACCTCCCAGGTGACCAACGAACTATACATAATGCACTAGCCACTTGGGTGAAGGTGTTGCTTGTTATTACAAGTGGCACATATTTTATTTAAAGTTTATTTTGGAGGGATTTGGTGGATAAGAGACCGGGAGATAGACCAGGGGAAAACCAATGGGCGCGGGTTATAACACCTGTCCACATGACCAAGGCCGAGAACCGGGGGCTAGGTACCATTTTTCCCTGGCTCCTGGCGACATGGGCATGAAGACAACCAGGGGCTCGAGTAAAATGGGTTGGCGCCCAACATTTTTCCATTTATAGTTTTTTTAACCTATAGATTTGATTTTATGTTGATTTTATCCTGATATTAATGGATTTTCCCATTTTTGGGGGATCTAGAGTGCTTTTTTAGGCCAGATATTGGGAGAAAGTTGGGAGGTGACACCCAAATAAGAATATATAAAAACCAAAGGTTCTTGGTATCCTAAATAGGTTCAAAAACAAAAGAATGATAATGAGTTTGGAAGCTTAAGCATTTTTATGTAGGGAAGCCATTGAGGAGGCAAAATTTAGAGGCCAATTCTCGGAGCTACCCTTAGCCTTTTCAGTGCCATCAGTTGTGTTGGATTATTGAGGTCAAGGAGGACACAACTAGATGTATTTGTAATCCATTTGAGATACTTCTGCTGTAATTTTTCAGAATTTAATATTAATAAGAAATCCTCCCCCATTGAGACAAACGCCCAGAGACATAGGTAACCTTGTGTTGAACTCTCTTATCAATCTTGGTGTTATGTTTTGTTGTTTCTTATGTATATTTTATGTTCTGTATTCTTTATTATGGCTGAAAAATTATTTCATTAAAATCTTCTTCTTCTCTTAATTCCTAAATGGTAAATCAACTCATGCATAAAATTAACCATAGTATTTAAATGATCATTTTTCGATAAAGTAATAATAGAGAAAACATAATAGATTGTGGGGTTGGCGGGCAATAATAGAGAAAACATAATATGTTTTATCTATTATAACCGACCACCCCCACCCTCCCCACCACTGACCCATGTTTTCTCTATTATTACCCCCCACCCTCACACACTATTATTTTTTATCTATTATTACCCCACACCGCCCCCCATGTTTTCTCTAATATGTTTTCTCTATTATTACCCTCCACACCCACCCTCTATATGAGAGTTGGGGTGGGTGATAATAATAGAGTGGGGGTGTGGGTAATAATAGAGAAGACATAATAGAGTGTGGAAGTGGGGGGTAATAATAGAGAAAACACATTATTACCGCCCACCCTCACCCATGTTTTTTCTATTATTAACCCCCACCCCCACCCTATATTATGTTTTCTATATTATTACCCCCCATATGGGTTGGGAGGTAATAATAGAGAAAACA
>JZKD02S2016613.1:66918-87211 GCA_000966675.3 Picea glauca
AAATATATGAGGGTGGGGGAGGGGGAAATAATAGAGAAAGTGTCTTCTCTATTATTCCCCTCACCCCCACCTTCATATATATTAGATGACAGTGGGGATGGGAGTGAGGGGGATAATAAAAAAAGAGATTTCTCTATTACTCCCCCAACCCGCATATATGAGATGAGGGAAGGGTGGGGAGAATAATAGGTAAATAATTTTCTCTATTATCCCCCCCACTCCCACCCCCACCCTCATATCATATATCTGAGGGTGAGGGTGGGGGTGAGGGGAATAATAGAGAAATATATTCCTCTATTATTCTCACAACACCACCCTCATAATTTTCTTTATTATTACCCCCACCCCTAGCCTCATACTTCCTCTATTATTCTACCCACACCCAGCCTCATATAGATGAGGGTAGGTGTGAGGGGAATAATACTTAAAAATATTTCTCTATTATTCCCCCACCCTCACATTTTCTATATTAGTCTCCCCAACCCCACCCTATTATATATGAGGGGATATTTCTCTATCATTCCTTCTATCCCCACCCTCATATATGGAGGAATAATAGAGAAATCACTTTCTCTATTATCCGCCCTGGCCCCACCCTCATATATACGATGGTACGGGTGGGGGGGATAATAGAGAAAGAAATTTCTCTATTATTCCCCCCAATCAAAACCTCATATATCACCCTCATATAGGAGGGTGGGGGTGGGGGTCAAGGGGAATAATAAATAAATCACTTGCACTATTATTTTCCTCCACTCGCACCCCATCCCTCATTTATTCCCCCCACCTTTCTCTATTATTCCTCCCACCCTCATCTATGTCTCTATTATCCCCATCACCCCCACCCTCAACCTCATATATATGAGATGAGAGTGAGGGTGGGGATGGGGGGCATAATAGATTAAGTGTTTTCTGTATTATCCCCTCTTTCTCTATTATCCCCTACACCCCCACCCTCACCCTTATCCCATATATTTGGGCTTTCTCTATTATCCCCTCCATCCCCACCCTAAAATATATGAGACAAGGGTGGAGGTGTGGGGAATAATAGAGAAATATCTAGTGGTGGGAGAAATAATGGAGAAATAACCTTCTCTATTAGTCCCCCCACCCCCACCCTCGTATATAGGTGTGTAATAGAGAAAGTTCTTTCTCTAGTATTCACCCCTCATTTATATGAGGGTGGGGGGATGAGGGAGTAGAGAATAATAGAGAAATTTATTTTATCTATTATTCCCCACACCCCCACACTCATATATACAAGGGTGGTGCTGGCTATAATAATAGAGAAAACGTAGGGTTGGGGGAATTATACAGAAAGCATTTTCTCTATTATTCCCCCTTTAACCACCCTCACATATATGAGGGTGGGGGTGGGAGAAATAATAGAGGAAGTATGAGGGTTTCAGTGGGGTAAATAATAGATAAAACACCATCATATGCATGAGTGATGGGGTGGGGGGGATAATAGAGAAATCTCTTTCTCTATTATCCCCCTAATCCACACCCTCACATATATTAGATGAGATGAGGGTGGGGATAGTGGGATAATAGAGAGAGAGATCTTTCTCTATTATCCCCTCCACCTCCACCCTCATATAATATATATTAGGGTGAGGGTGGGGGGAATAATAGATAAAGCATTAGAGTGGGGGTGGGGGTAGGGGGAATAATGGAGAAATCACTTTCTTTATTAATCCCCTGAGGGTGGGGATGGAGGGAATAATAGAGAAAATTATATCTCTATTATTTCCCCCACTCCCACCCTCATCTCATATAAATAACGTTGGGGGTGGGGGGAACAATAGAGAAATCACTTTCTCTATTATTCCCCCCACCTCTACTTTCTCTATTATTCCCCCCACCCTCACCCTCATCTCATATAAATGAGGTTGGGGGTGGGGGAAATAATAGAGAAATCACTTTCTCTATTATTCCTTCCACCCCCACCCCCATATATATGATATTACTTTATCTATTATTACCCACATCCCCACCCTCATCTCATATATATGATGGGTGGGGGGGAATAATAGATAAATCACTTTCTCTATTATTCCCTCCACCCCCACACTCATATATATATGAGATGAGTTTAGGGGTGGCAGGGATAATATATAAATAACTTTCTCTATTATCCCCTCACCCCCACCTTCATCTGAGATGATTTCTATATTATTCTTAGCAGATCTTGGGCCCCCAAAGATGGAGGTGTTGGGTGCATGGGGCCATGTGGCCAAGTCTTAATGCGTAAAAAGGGGCTCGTCCCAAGATTGGATGAGGGCATGACAAGTGTCAAGCGATGGGAGAGATCCATTTTATGGTTTAAATAACTGTGCACAAATATGTGGGGCGTGGTCATATGGGGGGTAGCACATATACCCGAGGGCTGGGGCTAATCCCTAGCCCAAACCCGGCTCCAAAATGCCACATACAAAAACTTAAATTTATATTTAAACATATACATATTAAGTACCACCATGTGGGCTAATGGTATCCCACACATTGCTAAAGCGTTGACCATGTAGGAGGTTGCGGGGTCGAGTCTTGCGAACTTGAACATAACTTTTAACATACCAAAACCTAGGTGCCATGTGGCAGCCCACGTCTGGGCCACGTCTCACCACTCCATCGGCCAACAAAATTCCACGTGTCTCAAATCTATTCATCCATGTGTCTCACATGCATTCGCCCAGGTGTATGCCCAAACTGCCAACTCAACACTGACACGTTAGCACTTGCCATGTCATCTACCACGTGTTGGTCATACCCTACAACATCAACATGTATGGACTGTACAGTCAACATTTTTTTGCCCATTTGGCAAATTGAACAGATCGCGATATCTCACTCATCCTATGTCCATTTGACCCCGTTTGAAGTGAGTTGGGTTTGTGACGATGAGGCTTATGCACCCGTTTGTTTTGAAGTGATTTCAAGCACTTTTATTTTTGGGCTAAATTTTTACCCCTGGTCTAGATTATAATCACACCTTCCCACTGAAAAGATTTTGGACCCACGAAAGCTGATGATTATCTCCCTGAGCTTCAATACTCTTATGCTTCCAAGTTCTATCAACCGATTCTACTTGAAAATTCTTTTTGACAATCACTTGGATACCTTGATATGCCTTACACTACAACTGGCAATGTCCCTCAACCACTATTCTCTGGCTGTTGTTGACCCACTATTCTCTTTGTGCTTGGAATACTGACAACCTTCCCACTAAGAATCAAGTCCCTCTTGTGAACTCTTTGGCGTCAACACAATCCGCTCTACAATGGCTGCAAAAACTTTCCTATGACATCTTGTCACAAACCAAGAAAACCATCAATCTTGAAAACAAACTTTATACAAGACTGAAAATGATGCCAACAAAGTCTTTTTCTTTTCAAGAAAATGATCACATCTTGTACTTCATCAAATCACATGGCGTTTTATTTGATTTTGGTGTACTCAAAATCGACTTACAAGCCAACAAACACCATCGACTAAACATAAGTCGAAAAAAATGATCGACACGACATAGTCTTCAAGAAAACATCGACACAAATCTAGAATCATTAGAAACATATCGACATTCCAAAAGTCTACATTCATGATACACAATCATGTTACAATCATGAGTCATTCATAGTGAAACTATCATCAAGTTCACTATTTACACACATACAAAAACACATGCATGTGCATAGCTCTTCAACTCTCCTTCAAGTAAAAACATAAGTACATAAACCCAAAAACATGTGGGTACATAAGAGCTGGAAATGAAAAGCCAAATGGATGCAATAAGTGAGTATCATACCCCTCTTTTACATTCTCCTAGCGAAGTTGTGCAACAAAAGAATGCCTTCAAAAAGGATTTCCTTCACATGCAAACTTGTATCTTACAAGTTATGATAAGTTGTTACAACTTGTCATGCTTTCAACATAAAAGCATACATAAAGTTGAAATATGCATCTATAACAGAAAAATACAAGCCTTACTTGCTCAATAAATCTAACCATTTCTTACCAATCCAATTCAATGGTGACTTTTTCTCCTGAACATCATATTCTTGTGAATCATATTGACTCACATCGATGATGGAATCTCCTCTTCCATTCTTTCCAGTCTCTTTATCCATCTGCCTCTTGTGATGTGGATGAGTGGTTGGATGTGTTATCACTCCAAGAAACTCTCCTAGGCTGTAAGTCAAAGATGCTTGGTAACTTAATATTTTTGGAAACTATTTTCTCAATAATAAGTGTGGATTTGGATCAAGATGAATATCCTAATCTCTGGATTGTATCTTCAAGACAGTCTAACTATATTCATGCAACACAAGGCCTTCAAGAGCTATTTATCAAATAGGTTTGTATAACAGATGGATAAGAAATCCAATCAGTTAACCAAAACATACATAAATGATATATATGATGGGTCAACAAACTAGACAAATATGCTTATGATTCTTGCTTAAAAGTCAAGGGTAAGATGATAGTTACCATAGGACCATTAAATAGAGACAAAAGAACAAATTCAACTCATATGCATAGATAAAGATGAAGGAGGATCTAACAATAACAAATTAAAGAATCTTGTAGGCTTGATATATTAAAGAAAATGTCTTTCATACAAAAACAGTAGAATCTAGAACTCAAAATTGAACTATTAGTTCATCTTCTATTTTCATCTTTATAGCTTTTACAACACAGTATCTAGATCCCGAATTAATGGACCAGATATGCTAAAAATAGGAAGTCAAAACTAACTTGCAAAAGATAAGGAATGATCCTCAAAATGAGGTCAATTCCACATTTCATGGTATTCAAATCTTGTAGAATCCTTGTGCAGTGCAGAATAGCCTTCCAAGGTTGATTGATGACTCTTCCAAGAGATAAAATTCAAATTTGTTGAGTTGTGCAAAAATCCTAATTTGTTGCCACCAAAATAGGTACCAAAACCAACTTGGCTTCCTTTTATAATCCTTATACACCAAAAATGGATCTTGAATTTGACTCTATAATTCAACATCTATCCATTAAAAGTGTTTTCAAATGATTTGGATTAGTAAAACCTCAATCTATGCAAGATTTAGCTTTCTCTGGCTAGTTACAGGTTTCGACGGTTAACACAGAGGAATTATGGGTGTATTAAGTACAAAAAGCTCTACTTTTGGTGGTTAATGAACATTCGTCCTGTTCACCTAAACCACCGAAAACTTATCTTTGTCGAAAATTTCAAAATTCCAAAAATTGATTACCTTGATGCTTTGTTGAGTGTTCAAGGCCTCTTTGATGATGCAACTCTTCCTTGTACATATCTGGGAGCTTTAACTTGTTGTGTGGAAGATTGTGGTATATCCACGATTGTTGTAGCTAACTCAGATAGAATTTCCAAACCTGTTGGATCCTATGTTGGAGGTTGAGATTCTTTTAACTTTAGCCTCAGAAGTCTAAGTTGTCTGTACAACTTCATGTTCTCTCTTATCAGCACCCTATTCCTGTCTTTGATTTTATCATGCTTTTCCTTGAGACTTTGGTTCATGTTATAAAGTTCTGCATTTATTTTAGTCAAGTCTGTATTTGCCTTTTTAATGACTCTTTCTAAAACTTCCATATCATAGATTTGTTTTAAAAGTTTATTGATTTTCTGCGTCTTGGATGCTTTAGGCTTGCTTGAAGAAGCTTTTGCTAATGGTTGACTATGTTCATATGGAGGAGTTGGTGAGGGCGGGTTGGGATACTCTTCTGTAACTTTCTTAGCCTATTCATCACCCTGTGTATCTGCTAACTACTGCTTTGGCTCTGAGTCACTATATGGTAAGTTCAAAGGGTTATCTCCTTTGGCAAGGTCCTTGGTCTGCTCACCCTCTTTACCAAAATGTACTTTCCTTTTGGTTCTTTTTATTTTAGTAGAGGATGATTTTGTCAGCTCTCTTGAAGGTGAGATAGCCTTCCTTTTTCTTCATCTACTCTTAGGGGTCATGGACTTCTTAGCAACAGACTTCTTCCCCTTTTGATCCTGTTGAAAATTTGTTTGGAACTCATTCCAAAATAGGAAGTAATTCCAATCCACTTGTTTCTTCTTCAAGGACTCTTTAATAATGAGTGTAATCAACCCTTGGTGTGACAACCTATTGGCTACTTTGGTAGGCTTTACCTTGACTTGTCTGGCCATTTTTGTGAGAGCTTTGTGCAGGTAGAAAGGAAAATTGATGGGAGACCTACCTGTGAAATAGATCAATATCTTGAAGTGGTAAAACATAACCCTGTTGTACCTGCCCTGACAGGTGATGTATGAAAATATTGCCTTCAAAAGGGGTTGCCATTTAGGCTCAAGAAAGGACATTGGTATGTATTTCTTCCATATAAGATCCTTATGCTGAGGCTGTAAGTAGGATCTGAACTCAATGTTTGCAGGCACAGTGGTATTAAACCAACATTCCCTTGTTCTTGGGAGGCCAATAACCTCTGTAATGGCTACCTGATCAACTACAAATTCCTCCTTTCCAGTAGTAGTTGTCCTTCCATCGTATGATAAGGAAAATGCTTCAAAAATATGTTGGTGAAAGTCTGTAAGTTTTTCACAATAAGAAAAGGCACCAATCTATTTGAAAAATTTGGCCACCTCTGGGTGTGCCTCTAGATACCATGTTCCATCGAACTCAGACCTGGGATTGGCCTAGATTTCAGCATCTGATGAGTTTGTTGACCTATCCCTGCCATTTAGGAAAAATCTGTGAGCTAGGGGAACAAACACCTAAAGATTAGGATGAACTAAGAGTGTATGTCGAGGTAAAAGACACAAAACAGGATGACTCAGAGTTTGATTTGCATAAACCCAATCTTCCATAGATTTTAATCAACAGTAAAGGCTGGATATTAGCTGAGAATTTCAAATTCAGGTAGGAGATATATTTGAAGTGAAACAGTGAGAGATTCTAAGGACTACTTGATGAATCAAGTTTTTCTTCGAATTGGATGACATATGGCTTGATGACCAGTAACAGAACTCGAGCTTCACTTGGAAACAACGACGATTGATTTCAGGATATGAGTTCGTTACTGAAAACACGGGATTACACATGGTTTTGGATTTTAAAAGGTGATTAATTGAGGTTATTATGAACCTATCCCCTTGGGACTTGAAGTAATAATCAGCCATGTGACTAATCAATATAGTTAATAGAGAATCAAATTCCTAAAATTATGTGTTATGCCAAGCCTTCATATGAAATGAAAAATGGTGGTTAAAAAGGACAACAGAGCATCAATATCCCAATAAGATGTAATAATAACATCCTATCTCACCAAATAGATCGAATTTCGGCGGTTATGTCTTCATGATTAGGCCAACTGGTAGCTAGCTCGTGTGAAAGCATGGGCTTTTCTTTTTCCATGTAGAAACCTTTTCGATGGTTAATTGGGATTTTGCTTTTCCCTCTTAACTACCGAGAAAGAAGGATTTCGATGGTTAATCAACACTTTTCAGGCTCTCCTAAACCACTGAAGCCAGAGATTCTCTCTTTTGCTTGAAAAAACCAAATCAAAAGTTTTTTCCAAGTTTATTTACAGAAAATAGACTCTCTAACATACCTAAAGAAATTTAGAAATAAATTTTTGGACCACAATCTATCACTAAAAAGAAAAATATCCATCAATTTATTTGAGGAGATAACACTGGCTCCTATTGGGGATTAACGCCTCCCTGTGAGGTTTCAAGAACCACAGAACCAATGCCTTTCCTAAAAAAAGAAAACTTAAAACTATCTTTTAGTGTTTCCATTGGGCATGGAGTTATTCTATAGAAATAAAGACTAAAAATAAAATTACAATGACCAGTCTTCACAGCCTTAGACAAAATAGAGTTTCAGAATCGCCCATTGACAAGGCCACTAGACATTTCTTCACCTCCCAGACTTTGCAGAATGAATGTGTTGTTGTGTTGTACTTGAGTTATCATAAAAGGGCCGGTCCACAAAGAATCGAACTTGTTGTGTTTGCCTTTATCCTGTATGAGGGCGTCCCATTTCAGAACCCAATCACCAACCTAAAAATTATCTACCTTTTCCTTCCTATCAAAAGTATCCTTGATCCTCTTTTGATGAGCCTCTGATTTGTCCACCAATTGTTCTCGGACCCACTACAGTTCTACCAAATCAATCTTTCTTCTTACCATATCATTTGACTCAGTTTGCTCTTCTTGAAAAAATTTAGCCACTAGTAAAACTAGCTAAACAGGAAAAATGGCATCAATTCCATAGACCAATTTGAATGGAGAGGTTCCTATGGATTTTTTGATAGTTACTTTGTCTGCCCACAAAGAAAATTTTAGTTTAGAATCCCAATTCTTTTTGTTCTCCTCTAACAGGTTTCTGATGATTTTGATTAAGCTCTTATTGGATGATTCAGCCAGGCCATTACCTTGAGGGTAGTAGGGGGTTGAATGTACCAATTGGATGCCCATTGATTCACACATGTCAACCAATCCATCAGCTTTGAAATCTGTTGCATTATCTATTACCATCCTTTTGGTGCAACCAAATATGCTCAAGATATTTTCATAAAGAAATTTCATGACAACCTGATGAGTGGCATTCCTAGTGGGAACTGCCTCTATCCATTTTTTAAAATAATCTGTGGCTACTAAGATCCACTTATGTTGACCACTAGATGAAGGATTTATCTCGCCTATAAAATCTAAACCGCACTGTTGAAAAGGCCCATTCACTACTATAGGTCTTAGGGGTAGATATTTTAGCTGTTGTTTTCCTGTGAATCTTTGACATTTATCACAAGCTTTGATGAAGGCACACACATATGAGAAAAGAAAAGGCCAATAGTACCCAACCCTTAGAATTTTATGAACCGTGGTCTTCCAGTAATGATGACCTCCAAAAACACTTCAATGAAACTGATGTATAAATTCCACTGACTCTTCTTTGTCTAAACATCTGAGTAGTAAACCAGGAGGGTCTTTCCAATATAAAAAATTATTGTAAATGAAAAATTTGATGGCTCTAAGCTTAAGGGCTCGGGCTTGAATCATGCTAAGTTCAAGAGGAACCTCTAGCTTTTGTAAAAAATGGATAATACCTGAGTACCATTCACAAGAAGACAAATGCTCTTCCACCTGTTGATTGTTATGTTGTCCTTCTGCTACCACCTCCATCTGTAAACTTGTTGAATTTTCCCCTATGAAATTTATGTCCAGCAACTCATGGTTTTACTCCATTAAAATCTTAGCAAGGGATTGGCCTTTTACCAATTTAGTGGGCTTTACTTCTATGTCAAACTCGATTAACTTTGTGATCCATTTATCTCTTTTCCCATCAATATCAGGCTGAGTAAAAACATCCTTCATGGAGGGTGAAGGAACATATGCAATAACTTTTGCATGGGGGATATAAATTCCAAACGATTTTAAAGATTTTATGAGAGAATAGGCCTATTTTTCAATAGGATCATACCTTAATTCAGCATCTCTGAGTGTTTTGATGAAGAAGGCAACTGGGTGATCCACACTGTCATCATCTTTCTGTAACAAGACTGCTGCCACCGTGTCATAAAAAGCAAAGGAAAAAATATATAAACTCTTGCTGTAATCTGGACTAATTAGAGTTGGGGATTCCATGATAGCCTATTTGATATCCTAAAATGAATTCCTTGCATTGTCTGTCCATTTTATCTTAGATCCCTTTTTCAACATACATGTTATGTTTTTTAAAAGCTCGAAAAAATTTGGAACAAATCTTCTAACAAAATTATTCTTATCGAGCAACGATTGAATATCCTTTTTTGACCTTGGTAAGGACAGCCTATTAATTTCTTCCACCCGATCTGGATCAATTTTCACGCCTTCTACTAAAACAATGTGGCCTAGGAGCTTGCCTTTTCTGAGAGAAAAATGGGATTTTTTGGGGTTCAATGAAATCCTGAACTACCTGCACTTTAGAAATACTCTTTTTAAATGCTTTAGATGTTCTTCATGACTGCTGGAATAAATTGTGATGTCATTGAGATAGATGAGGACAAACTTGTCCTTCTCACCCATGAAAGCTATGTCCATGGTTGTTTGAAAAGTGTCCCATGCATTCATTAATCTGAAAGGCATTTTGGTGTACATGAAGGTACCTCAAGGAGTAGTAAAAGAAGTCTTCTCTTGGTCATCGGGATGGACAAAAATATGGTTATAGCCAGAAAAACCATCCATGAAATACATAACAATAGCCCCTGAAATTCTTTGTAGCAAATGTTCCATCTTAGGTAGGGGATAGTTATATTTCTTTGAGCATCTGTTTAGGTTTCTAAAGTCCACACATAACCTGACCTCACCATTTTTCTTTCTCACTATTACTAGATTTGCAATCCATTTAGAGTATCTTAAAGGGATTATGATCTTAGCATCAAGAATCTTTTTGATTTCTCTTTCAATTATAGGAAAAAGAAGAGGACTGATAGGTTTGAGATTTTGTTTGAAAGGAATGGTGTCCTTTTCAAGTGGGATCTTATGTTGAATGATCTCAGGGTCATAAGTTTTCAGATCACTATATTTCCAAGTGAAAACATCAGAGAATTCTTTCAAAATGATGCAATATTTGGACTTCTGATCAGTAGTCAATTCAGAGGACAGATTTATGAATTTAGGTTGGATTTCACTTCTTATGTTGTGCTCATGAACAACAAGCTCTTTTTGCTTCTTATCTGGCTTGTAGGGGACATCGTTATTATCAAATAGCTTTTCAAGAGGTACCAAACCCCGAGGTATATAATTGTTATGAAGTTGAACAATATCATGCTAACCCAATTTTTGTTTTAGCTTAGGCTTCTGGGATTCCTCTACATTTTGATTTTGTTGGTTGACATGCATATAAAAAAATTCATCTACCACCTAGAGAAATCTATTAAGTTCATCATCATCTTCAAAAACTTTCTAGTATTTAATATTGTTTGGAAAAGATGGTCTATATTTGAATTGGATTTCATAATTGAGCCTGGGAGGCATGGGAGGAATAAACAGATTGGCTGAAACATCAAGGGAATCCGCAAGATGATTCATATCTCTGGGTATATAAGAAATGTCAAAAATGGAAAAAGAATCCTTGATTTTCCATACCTCATCCCTGTAGGCCTTCAATCTAACATGTTTTTCTTGGAAAGTATTGTTCACTTGTTGTATCATGAGATCTGCATCTTTTAACACCTTTAATCCTTTAATCCCCATATCCTTGGCTATGTTTAAGCCCAATATCAAAGCCTCATACTCTGCTATATTGTTAGTAGTTTTGAAATCAAGATTAAAAGACAAATGCATAGCCTCCTCCAAAGGAAAAATCAAAACTACCCCTGCACCTGCTGAATCTTTGGTACTGGCACCATCAAAGTACATGCTCCAAACCTGAACACCTTTTCATTAGTTTGTTGTTCAGTGGGCTTCACAAGCTGCAAAGGAGCTTACTAAGAATAATCTATTTGAAGAATACATGAGCCAAAGCATGTGTCTACATCATAAATAGGATGATTTACATAATTTTTTTCATCACTGATGATGTAGGCAAGTTGATTCTCTCTGTAAAGTCTGTTTAGCTCTCCTACAAACACCGGTATCATAGAATACGAAAGATACATATGCAAGGTACCCCCTAACCTTTTACTCCATGGACATGACAAGAGGAGTCCGAATTTGGGTGAGACATCAGCAACCATGACATCCATTACCATGCTTCTCATTGGAAATTGGGAAAGGTTTATAACAAGGTCTTTTATGAGGCCAAGGCATCTAACTTTCCTAGAGTCAAAAGAGAAGAGATCATGATATGGTTTGGTGACCTCAAGCCCAAGCTCGTCCATCACTGATTTGGGAATAAGATTATGTGATTCTCTTGAATCAAGCAAGCAATTGTGAAGGATCTTATCATGAACATTTAGGGATATATAGAAAGGTGGACAAGAGTCATCTCAATCTTCTATCATAGGCCCCATAGTTACTTTTGGCTTTTCATCTTGTAAGTTTACAAAATCAGCATATGAAGAGGTCTTTGGTTCAAGGGACTACAGGATGGCAGACTTGAAAATATTGTTCTTCATAAGTTCGTTCAATGGCATAGGTATTTTTACTTTCTGAATTTCTGATTCAAAATTGAAAGAGTATGATGATTTGTCAGAAGTTTTTACCTAGTTAGAAGAAGCTCCGAGGATAGCTTGTTCCTTGACTTGGGGTTGAGATTGCTTCTGCTGCTTCTTTGCATAAATGGGGGTCTGCTTTACAGGAGAAGTAGGCTATTTGGAAGCAACTTCTAACTTCTTTCTTCTTCACAGGAACAACGAGCAATGGTTTAGGAGCAACATTTTTAGATCTTAAATTATAACCTTGCTAATCATCTGTCTGATAGACAGATTCTTCAATACTTTCCTCCTGAAACTCCTAATCCATTTGGGCTTCTTCATAATCTACTTGTGTAAAAAAGGAGGAATCATTTTCGTCACCAATTTTTTTTATGTCATCTGCTTCTTCAACTTCATCATGAGGTAGCTCCTATTCCTCTTCTAGAATTGCATTTGGAGAGGGGGTTGGATTCTTTGATCATCAGCTACATTCTTGTCTCTTTGAAGGATCTGGACTTGTTGATTATTCCTTCTGTAAGGGAAAGCATTTGGATTTCTAGGAACAAAAGCATTTGGCTCTTTTATCCTTGCTGGCTACTGACTCTGAATCTTCAATTTTGACATTTCAAATGTTAAGTTGTCTAACATCTTGGCCATTTTTTCCATTTTTCTATTAGAAGAAGAAGGGGGCTCAACATAAAATTTCTTTCTCTCAACTTTTCCTTTGAGTTTCTGAGATGCCATAATATTTGATTCGACTTCGAGAACAACATCTTGCATTAAAGCAAGTGTGGTTGATATTCTTTCTCTAAGGATTAAACAAAAATATGGATCAAAAGAAACAGAAAATGTGATCTTTGCTGATGCATCACTTGGCTTGATCTTTGCAAGGATCTTAACAAACATTCTATTGAATCTCTTGATGAAGTCTGAGACCGACTCCCCATATTCTCTTCTTAGGTTTCTGAATTCAGAAATGTAATATAGGAGGTCTCTTCTTTCTCCCTAATGTTTTAAGAACACCTCATCTAATTTCTCAATACCTGTCATTGAATTTGTTGGTATTTATTTGAACCACTTCCTATCTTGGCCATCCAAACTTTGCACAAAAACTCTAGTCCACACATCTTCTTTTGAAATATTAATATTTTCATCATAAGCATAAAAGGCTTCTATATGTTCTTCGACAGTATAATCTCTGGCTCTGGTAAACATTGGCATATATTTCTGATAGTCTCCAGTTGGCATGGCAGATAAGGGATTGGGCAAGACAAGTGGATCATACCTATTTGCTAATATTTGTTCCATCTTGGTTAAAGGGACAACCATGGAAATCTTTGGGGTTGATGCAGAGGAATAATTTTCAGGAGATGAAGGCTGAGATGGGATGGCTGAGTTTATAAAAAATGATTGTCTTACTTCACTTTGAGAAAAATTTTCAAAAATGGGTGGAAAATAAGAGGCCTTGTAAAAATGACCAAGTAATAAGGCTAAGCTTTCTTCTCCCTTAGAGGAAAGATCTTGTAAAATATCTTTGAGAACGGGAAGATTGGTATGAGTATAGAAAACACCCTCTATAGGCTTTGTGAGTGAGGAATTCAAAGAAGAAGAAGAATAGGATACTTTTTTCTTAGGGGATCTTGTAATTACCTCTTTAAGGTTGGATTTAATATCATGCTCAAAAACATAATCTGTAACATTAGAGGAAACTGAAGGCTCCTCAACCTTCAATATTTTCGATACAATTTCAATTTTTTGAGAACTACGAGTTTCAGCAGCAGCGGATTCAACTAGAGGTTCTTTAGATATGAAATAAGAAGTGTCTATTTGAATACCTAGATTTGTTGTCTGTATAGATCTGAAAGCCTGTCTTTGTAAAGCTTTTCCCCTACTGATGATCTTCTTAGGGTCTGGAACTGGTGCTGCCAGTGGTCCTTCTTGGTTCACCCTAGTGTGATCTCTTTTCAGAGCCACTTCATTCCAGTAGAGTCACCAGATAGATGGTTACAACCCAAATGATGTATAGGCTTTGTCTATCATCAAAGATGGATCTATGTCATCTCCTAGGGAAGCTGATCTTCGATCTCCTCTCCCTCGCAATGATGCCAATTTGTTATCACTACATGAAACTCTCCTAGGCTGTAAGTCAAAGATGCATGGTAACTTAATATTTTTGGAAACCATTTTCTCAATAATAAGTGTGGATTTGGATCAAGATGAATATCCTAATCTCTGGATTGTATCTTCAAGACAGTCTAACTATATTCACACAACACAAGGCCTTCAAGAGATATTTATCAGATAGGTTTGCATAACAAATGGATAAGAAAACCAATTGGTTAACCAAAACATAAATAAACCATATATATGATGGGTCAATAAACTAGCCAAAGACACTTGTGATTCTTTCTTAACAATCAAGAGTAAGATGACAGTTACCATAGGACCATTAAACAGAGACAAAAGAATGAATTCAACTCATATGCATAGATAAAGATGAAGGAGGATCTGACAATAACAAATGAAAGAAGCTTGTAGGCTTGATATATTAGAGAAAATGTCTTTCATACAAAAACAATAGAATCTAGAACTCAAAATCGAACCATTAGTTCATCTTCTGTTTTCAGCTTTATAGCTTTTACAACACAGTATCTAGATCCTGAATTAATTAATCAGATATCCTAAAAATAGGAAGTCAAAACTAACTTGCAAAAGATAAGGAATGATCCTCAAAATGAGGTCAATTCCACATTTCATGGTCTTCAAATCTTGTAGAGTCCTTGTGCAGTGCAGAATAGCCTTCCAAGGTTGATTGATGACTCTTCCAAGAGATAAAATTCAAATTTGTTGAGTTGTGCAAAAATCCTAATTTGTTGCCACCAAAATAGGTACCAAAACCAACTTGGCTACCTTTTCTAATCCTTATACACAAAAAATCGATCTTGAATCTGACTCTATAATTCAACATCTATCCATTACAAGTTTTTTCAAATGATTTGGATTAGTAAAACCTCGTTCTGTGCAAAATTTATCTTTTTCTGGCCAGTTACAGGTTTCGGTGGTTAACACAGAGGAATTATGGGTGTATTAACTACCGAAATATCTACTTTCAGTGGTTAATGAAAATTCGTCCTATTCACCTAAACCATCAAAAACTTAGCTATGTCCAAAATTTCAAAACTGTAAAAATTGATTACCTTGATGCTTTGCTGAGTGTTCAAGGCCTCTTTGATGATGCAACTCTTCCTCGTATAGATCTGGGAGTTTTAACTTGTTGTGTGGAAGACTATGGTATATCCACCATTGTTGTAGCTAACTCAACTAGAGTTTCCAAAGTTGTTTGATCCTGTGTTGGAGGTTTAGATTCTTTTAACTTTAGCCTCATAAGTCTAAGTTGCCTGTACAACTTCATGTTCTCTCTTATCAGCACCATGTTCCTGTCTTTGATTTTATCATGTTTTTCCTTGATAATTTGGTTCATGTTATAAAGTTCTGCATTTCATTTAGTCAAGTCTGTATTTTCCTTTTTAATGACTCTTTCTAAAACTTCCATCTCATAGATTTGTTTTAGAAGTTTATTGATTTTCTACATCTTGGATGCTTTAGGCTTGCTTGAAGAAGCTTTTGCTAATGGTTGACTGTGTTCATCAGGAAAAGTTGGTGAGGGCAAGTTGGGATAATCTTCTGCAACTTGCTCAACCTGTTCATCACCCTGTGTCTCTGCTAACTCCTAGTTTGGCTCTGAGTCATTGTATGGTAAGTTAAAAGGGTTATCTCCTTCGGCAAGGTCCTTGGTCTGCTCACCCTCTTTACCAAATTGTAATTTCCCTTTTTTTTTTTTTCTTTTAGCAGAGGATGATTCTGTCGGATCTCTTAGAGGTGAGATAGACTTCATTTTTCTTCGACTACTCTTAGGGGTGATGGACTTCTTAGCAACAGATTTCTTCTCCTTTTCATCCTATTGAAAATCAGTTTGGAACTCATTCCAAAATAGGAAGTAATTCCATTCCACTTGTTTCTTCTTCAAGGACTCTTTAATAATGAGTGTAATCAACCCTTGGTGTGACAACCTACTGACCACTTTGGTAGGCTTCGCCTTTACTTGTCTGGCAATTTTTGTGAGAGATTTGTGTAGGTAGAAAGGCAAATTGATGGGAGACCTACCTATGAAATGGTTCAATAGCTTGAAGTGGTAAAACATAACCCTGTTGTACCTGCCCTCACAGGTGATGTATGCAAAGATTGCCTTCAAAAGGGGTTTCCATTTAGTCTCAAGAAAGGACATTGGTATGCCTTTCTTCCATATGAGATCCTTATGTTGAGGCTGTAAGTAGGATCTGAACTCAATGTTTGCAGGTATAATGGTCTTAAACCAACATTCCCCTGTTCTTGGGAGGCCAGTAACCTTTGTAGTGGCTTCCTCATCAACTACAATTTCCTCCTTGCCAATAGTAGTTTTCCTTCCATCATATGATAAGGAAAATGCTTCAGAAGACTATTTGTGAAAGTCTGCAAGATTTTCATAATAAGAAAAGGCGCTAATCTGTTTGAAAAAGTCAGCCACCTCTAGGTGTGCCTCTAGATACCATGTTTCATCTAACTTAGACCTGAGGGTTGGCCCAACTTTCAGCATCTGATGATTTTTTTGACTTGTCCCTGCCATTTAGGAAAAATATGCGAGCTAGGGGAACAAACACCTAAAGTTTAGGATGAACTAGGAGTGTATGTCGAGGTAAAAGACATAGAATAGGATGACTCAGAGTTTGATTTGCATAAACCCAATCTTCAATAGATTTTAATCAACAGTAATGGCTGGATATTAGCCGAGAATTTCAAATTCAGGTAGGAGATATATTTGAATTGAAACAGTGAGAGATTCTAAGGACTACCTGATGACTCGGGTTTTTCTTTGAATTGGATGACAGATGGCTTGATGACCAACAACAAAACTCGAGCTTCACTTGGAAACAACGACGATTGATTTTAGCGTATGAGTTGGCTACTGAAAACACATTATTACACATGGTTTCAAATTTGAAAAGGTGATTAACTGGGGTTATTATGAACCTATCCCCTTGGGACTTGAAGTAATAATCAACCATGTGACTAATCAATACAGTTAGCCGAGAATCAAATTCCTAAAATAATGTGTTATGTCGAGCCTTCATATGAAATGACAAATGATGGTTAAAAAGGACAACAGAGCATCAATATCCCAATAAGATGTAATAATAACATCCTACCTCACCAAATCGATCGCGTTTCGGCGGTTATGTCTTCATGATTACGCCAACTGACAGCTAGCTCGTGTGAAAGCACAAGCTTTTCTTTTTCCACATAGAAACCTTTTCGGTGGTTAACTGGGCTTTTGATTTTCCCTCTTAACTACTGAGAACAAAGGATTTCGGTGGTTAATGAGCGCTTGTCAGGCTTGCCTAAACCACTGAAACCTAAGATTCTCTCTTTTGCTTGACAAAACCAAATCAAAAGTTTTTTCCAAGTTTATTTACAGAAAATAGACTCTCTAACATACCTAAAGAAATTTAGAAATAAATTTTTGGACCACAATCTATCACCTAAAAAGCAAAATCTCCATCAATTTATTTAAGGAGATAACAGGATGCAATGTCCAACATTGGTCAATGAGATGACTCCTCTTCTGGAAATGAGTGCAAATCTTTTGCATCCTCTTTTCAAGTTGTCTTTGCTTGGAAAGTTTTCTGAAAGCGGTCAATCTTTTCCAACATTTTGAAACATGATGGTTATATAAACCACAATATGTGCATGGAATTTTTATTCCATTTTTACATGGAAATTTACCATGCTTAACATAATCAAAAGAAACCGAGTTATAGGTAGAAATATACCTTGAACATTCACCTTTATCGCCTTCTTGAGGAGGTGAATTTGAAGAGTTACTAGCTCTCTTTTGAAGACCAACAAAAATGTTATTGTCCTCATGGATGTTAGAACTCTCTTGTTTCATACATTTGCATTCCTCTTGAACAAAAAGTTTTCATGCTTGAGGGATTGAAATTGCAACAAAAGTTGTTCTTTGAACCTTTTCCCTTGTCTCGTCAACTTTGGAATATGCTCCATCTTTCTGTTCATATCCAAGACCACAATACTTGGGTCTCTCCTCAACAACAATAGGCTCAAAAATGCTTTGTGCATACTTTCCTAACCCTCTACCTTCATAGCCCATTTTTAACAATAACTTGAACCCTATTCCTCTAGTGTGATTTTTAAAAACACCAAATCATTCATCTTTAGAGGAATTTGAAGAAAAACCAACATTACATACCTCATGTTCATGCATGTACTTGGTAAGGTTTTCCTTTGCCTCATGGAGTTCAGTCTCCATCTCATGCAACTTTTCAAGAAGTTGGTGCTTCTCCTTCTTCATGGCCATCAACTGCTCTTGAAGGAAAATGCTCTCCTTCCTATATTCCCACATCTCTTTCACCATATCTCTCACGGTTACAAATGCCTTAAACATATCTTTTTCAAATAAATTGGATAATGAAGATGTATGAGAACTTTCATTGTTTGAAGCTTCCTCCATCTTTGCAATATATCAAACTTCAACACAAAAATTGCACAATAATATCAATCACATGAGTAAAACTATGCTCTGATACCACCTGATCTGAAAATAGGGGGCTGACTTGTTATGCTATGCAAGCACCCTCTACTCCATTAAAATAAACTTTAGGACCTTGCTCAATGTCTTAGTTGTGCAAGAGGATTTATGTGTCAAGTTTATGCCTCTTTTATGTGTTTATGTGTGAGGTTTTTAAAAAGGTTAAATATGTTGTTTACATAAATAAAACAACAAAAATAACTTGTAGCAAATAATAACCAACAAACACTCACAACAAGAACAACTAGATAAAGGAGCTCACCCCCAACTGGGCTACATCTCCTTGAGCCTCCATCAATGGACAAGGCTCTCTGGGATTAGTTTGTCAAATATTATTTTACAAGATTCTTCTCAAATCCAATGGATTTAATAAATATACCATTGGGTTCATAATACATAAAAACCCCAAAAATGACTATTGGATCTCTGAAAACGGACCATGGCTCATTCAGGCATGACCTGTTCTACATGTGGCCTTGAGCTTCCCTGAACTTCCTTGTGGAAAAAACACCTGTAAAAGTCCTCAAATGGATATAAAACCTGTCCCAATGTTTTCAAAGAATAACAATTAGTCACAAATGACTATTCAGTCACAGAAAACAGACTTGGGCTCATCTGAGCATGGCCTCCATCAATGGGGGCCCTAAGCTCCTTTGATCTCCCTGAAACTTAAATGGTGTAAAACCTATAAAAAAAAGTTTCCAAATTCCTTTGAAAACTATGCCAATGGATTCAGAACATCCAAAAACCCCTACCTAGGCTTCTTTGACACCTCATTTGGCCAAAAACTCAAGAAGTTAGGCCTCTTGCCATTTTCCTCATTCAAGCTTGTTGTCTCTGGTTTGCCAAAATGCACCTCCTATGAGAGTAACCTAGCTTATAGGAATTTATTGTGCCTAAACCCAACACCCACATGCATTCCAAAATTGGTGCCAAAATTACTCACCGTTAGAGGATCTTGGGCCCCCAAAGATGGAGGTGTTGGGCGCATGGGGTCATGTGGCCAAGTCTTAACGCGTAAAAAGGGGCTCATTCCAAGATTGGATGAAGGCGTGACAAGTGTAAAGTGATGGGAGTGATCCATTTTATGGTTTAAATAACCACACACAAATATGTGGGGCATGGTCATATGGGGGTTAGCGCATATACCCGAGGGCTAGGGCTAAGCCCCAGCCCGGACCCCGCTCCAAAATGCCACATACACAAACTTATATATATATTTAAACATATACATATTAAGTACCACCGTGTGGGATAGTGGTAGCCCACACATTGCCAAAGCGTTGACGATGCAGGAGATCCCGGGGTTGAGTCTTGTGGACTCCAACATAACTTCTAACATACCAAAACCTATCCCATGTCTGGGACACGTGGCACCACTCCATTGGCCAACAAAATGCCATGTGTCTCAAATCTATTTATCCATGTGTCTCACATGCATTTTCCCATGTGTCTGCCCAAACCGCCAACTCAGCACTGACATGTCAGCACTTTCCATGTCATCTTCCATGTGTGGGTCGTACCCTGCCATGTCAGCATGTACGAGCTGTACAGACTATA
>JZKD02S2016613.1:91377-126614 GCA_000966675.3 Picea glauca
GAGAAATCACTTTCTCTATTATTCCTCCCACCCCTACCTGTGCTTTCTATATTAGTCTTCTTTCACTATTATTCCCCCAACCCCCACCCTCATATATGAGGAAACTTTCTCTATAATTCCTCCCACCCCCACCCGTGCTTTGTCACACACCCACTACAACAACTTAGATTTTTCATCTTTTTCTTCGAGGAACAGAATCCTTGAGACTTCTATGGGGTCTAGAATAGACCCTCTCTTCCCTTATCCTCCTCCAAATGAACACAAGTTTGCCTTAGTGCAAGCGCATTTCGCAACTCGTGAGTCAAGAATCAAGACTCTCAACTCCCCTTTCTCCAAACACTGATACCCGAGATACTATACGGGTATGGCTCCCTCCTCACTAGCCCTTGCTACATGTAACCGTAGGCTAGGCCAAAAAATAGCACCACTCACAACCTTTCCAATTGAGGTGTCGAGCTCTCGTGCTCCTCCTTCACAAATCCCTGAGATGCGAGAGGTCAATGTTGTGCAGACACTGCCAAAGTGATGCTCACACATGACTTGTCAACTCTGCTATACTCTGCTTATAAGCTATGTTGCCACCGCCCATCGCACGAGACCTTGGCTCTCAGTATTTTGTAGCCTTAGTGATCAAGGTGTAGCTTCTTCATCCTACGAAACCCAAGCCACAATAATTCAACAGTGGGTTGAATCTTTCCTAGTGTGACATGTGTACACCACCGATCACCTGCTTCCTATACTAAATACTACCGCTACTCGCATCTCGCAACTTCGCTAGTTCTAATGTTGAGCCCTCATGCTCCTCCTTCGCGAGTTCTTGAAATATGATAAGTCAACAATGGGTTGAATCCTTCCCATGTGACATGTGTCCATTACCTATCACCTGTTCCCACCTTTCTCTGGGTGCTTGTTGTTATGCAACCTGTCAACCATGCGGTCCCCACTTACGGATGGGTCACGTGTTTTCACAAGCACTCGACGCTTGGCACTTCGCTAATTCTACAATCGAAAAGAAACTCCCTCAAGTTTCAAACACTTGATAGGCGATAACCACGAAATTTATAATCCAACGGTTCTCCTATGGCTTGGATCCAACAGTGACGATCACGTCACGATCTTGTGAATCATGAGTTCATGCAGCCTTACCCTTGACCACACCAAGTCATGAGTCAGTGAAATGCTACTCTCCTACCTATACAAAGGCTAAGATAGAAGGTCATTAGGGATCCATTAGATCCTTGGATCTACGATCCTGGGTCCCATCGCTACTTGCGAAGGATAAAAGGGGTGAGGTGTTAATGCCTATGCTCGTTCTCTAGATCCATCAGTCTTGACAGATCTAGCGTATTCCCGAAAGGATTCCAACCGTTCGTCTACCAAATGATAGGGTATTCTCTCTTTCTATAATTGGGCTCACTATCCCTTCTGAGCTTGAATCACGAAATTCAACTTCTCCGTGCTTCGAACTCCCATGAATCTAAGACCTTAGAGAGCTATCCTTCCTTGCATAAGGTTTCTAGACCTAGATCACATGAACCTTCGGATGGTTCTTGGGAAATCATCCCTAATCTCAGTCGAGTCTCTGGGTAAAGGTTCGACACGGTTCTAAGGTTTATGGGGTAATCCCTGGAGAAGAGTACTCTCGAGGGAGAATTATGAGAGTCAAGAAAACAAGACAATTCTTGGTGGAGTGAACTCATGCCCCAAACTTAATCATTTGTACAAAAACCAACAACAACATATAAGCATACACATGCATCCATTAATTCCAGTTTAAAACACCAAACAATCATTCCACACAGAAATTATTATGGGCATATAAACATAAGAATGTATTCATGATATTCAATTCAAAATACAAGGTATAAAACACTTATCAAATCTACCAGGTGTGATGCAACTATTGAGAGGGTTGCTCGTTTCCAAGAAAATGTAGGCTTAGTGACTCCAAACAGATTTACCGCTAGCCACCCCTGAGCTAGACCACGATTCTTTGAGGTTCGGTCTCCTACTTCCAACTCAACAGAAATCAAGGACGAAGGTTACTCTCCTTCTCCTAATACAGGAAAATAATCTAGGACAAAGGTTACTCTCCTTCTCCTGGTATTTATAACTCCCTGTGTTTCCAGGTTTTCTCCAGTTCTCTTCTGTGATCCCTCGTCACACGTGCTACTCTCCCCTTACCACATTTCCTCTCTTTCCAATTTATGTCTGCAAGGTTACATGTGGCACGAATTCTGCCGTGCATGGTCAGGTATGAGGGCTATTATGGATGGGAGGTTCACCCCCATCCCCTCATTAACTCTTGAGGATTCTCCCCACCTACGAGTCTAATGAGAAATCCATTCCAGGATTAGAGAGATGATTTTCTTTGTGAGCAAGTATAAACCAGTATAGTACTGGCTCGATGGAAGTTAACGCAACCATTCCAGGTCCCTTCCACCACCTCTCATTAGCCATTGTGGTCTCTTTTAGCACATCCCTCTCCTAGCAATCATGAAACACATATCTATAACATAATTTACATTCATTGACCTTTTATGCAAAGGTCCGTCAAATCAAACATTCACATCTTTGAGTTTGCCATATTTCTTGGCCAATATAGTTATTTTTACAGACTGGGGGAAATAGGGTGTTACAATTCCCTCCCCCTTAAAGGAACATCATCCTCGATGTTCTATCTATCAATATGACGTGTATGTATAGAAGTAAACAAAATTGGATATGCTTGTTTCATGGCATCTTCCATTTCCCACGTAGCCTCATCTGGGCCAAAATGTTTCCACTGCACCTTCACCTGTGCAACAGTTCAGTTCCTAAGTGGGGTTTCCTTTCTATCCAGTATGCATTGAGGTTCTAGTAGGAATTCTCCCTCTGGTTCCACCTAAATCACAGACCAATCAATTATATGATTAGAATCATGTACATATCTCTTCAATAATGAAACATGGAAAACATTATGTGCTTTTACTATGGGAGGAAGTGCTAGCCTATAGGCTACAGGTCCCACTCTATATAGAACTTCAAAGGTTCCACAATACCTAGGTGCCAACTTGGCACAAGCTCCCATCCTCAAGGAACTCTTCCTGAGCCTAACTCTGAGATATACATGGTCTCCCATCTTGAATTCTCTCGAAGTTCTCTTTCGATTGGCGTAACTTTTCTATCTATTTTGAGCAACCTTTAGATTTTGTTTTATCTGAGTCACTTGTTGTTCCATTTCTTTCAACATGTTGGGTCCAATAGTAACTCTGTTCACAGGTTTACTCCAACTGATTGGAGTGTTGCATGGTCTACCATAGAGGACTTCGAAAGGGATCATCTTCAAGGATTCTTGGTAGCCATTGTTGTAGGTGAATTCCAATAGTGCCAGGAAATCTTCCCACTTCTTGGGTTGATTCATTACATGCATTCTTAGCATGTATTCCAATATTTGGTTCACTCTTTCCATTTGTCCATCGGTTTGAGGATGATAGGTGGTGTTAAACAATAATTTGGTCTCTAGAACAACCATCAAGGATTTCCAAAAGTTGGAAGTAAATTTTGTGTCTCTGTCAGACATGATCTCTTTAGGCAAACCATGTAGTCGGAATATCTCCTTCATGAATATGTTGGCGATATCTATTGCCTTGCAAGTCGATTTGATAGGGATAAAATGGGCAGACTTTCTCAATTTATCCACCACTACCATGATGGTGCCATTTTGTTTGGTCGATGTTGCTAATCCGGTGATGAAGTCCATGGAAATTGTTTCCCACTTCCATTCTGGGATTGGTAGAGGTTGTAATAATCATGTTGGGTGTCGGTGTTCTACTTTAACCTATTTCCATTCTATGCATTTGGCTAAGTACTCAGCTATGTCTTTCTTCAATCTAGGCCAATAGAATTTTTTCCTAGTGGATGTGATCATCTTCTGGTATCCGTGATGACTAGTATATGGTATTTTATGTAGTTCATCCATTGTGAACCTCCTCAATTCATCACATTCTAGAATATACAATCTATTTTTGTAAGTTAGCATACCTCCATCTATCATCTGGTAGCCTTCATACTTTATTCCTGTGGGTTCTTTCTCCAGGTACGAGGTCATGGTTTGGAAGAATGTGTATATTTCTTGTGCATTCCTGACTCTTTCCTTAACATTCATCTCCCAGGTGCTCACCGTTGCCAGATGAATTGTTTTCATACTTCTGCTGAGGGCATCGACCACCTTATTTTCCTTTCCCTTGATATGTTTGATTTTGAAATCAAACTCACTAAGAAGGGCCATACACATAGCTTGTCTATAATTGAGCTTTGGTTGGTCAAAAAAATATCGCAATCCACAATGGTCTGCCATAAGCACAAATTTCCTTCTCAGGAGGTAATGTCTCCACATTTTTAAGGTGTGCACTATGGCAGCAAGCTCTAGATAATGGGTCACATAGTTGACTCCGTGCTCATTCAATTTTTGGGATTCATAGTAGACTACACTTCCTCCTTGCATAAGGACTCCTTCAATCCCTTCCTTGCAGACATCTATGCACATGAGGAAGTCAGCTTCGGGATCGACGATCTTCAACACAGGTGCGTGGGTCAATAAATTTTTTAGGGATTGAAGTATTTCTTCACATTCTTGTGTCCATGTGAATTTAGGTCCCTTCTTCTGGAGAGTAGTGATTGGACAACCAATCTTGGAGAATCCTTTTATAAATCTCCTATAGTATCCTTCTAAGCCTATAAAGGATTTGATATATGAAACATTCTTTGGGGTAGGCCATTCCATGATAGAACTAATCTTGTCAGGGTCTACTACTACTCCTTCAGATATGACATGGCCCAAGTAATCTATTTTCTTCTGGAAAAAGTCGCACTTGCTAAATTTGGCATAGAGCTGATGTTATCTTAGCACTTGAATCATGAGTCTAAGATGTTCCTCATGTTCCTCTCTATTCTTGGAGTAAATTAATATATCGTCAATAAAAACCAATACAATTTTTTCTAGGAATTTGCTGAGCACATTGTTCATCAAGCACATAAAAGTGGTAGGGGCATTGGTTAATCAGAATGGTACTACCACAAATTCATAGTGACCATATATCATCCTGAAGGTAGTTTTGTGGATGTCTTCACCCTTGATTCAGACTTGATGGTATCCAGATCTCAAGTCAATCTTTGAGAATATGGAAGCACCTCCCAATTGATCAAACAGGTCATCGATCCTGGGTAAGGGGTACTTGTTCTTTATGGTTACCTTGTTTAGTTGTCTATAATCTATGCATAGTCGGAGGGTACCATATTTCTTCTTTACAAACAGAATTGGTGCTCCCCATGGAGACACGCTGGGCCAGATATATCCTTTGTCCATCATTTCTTTTAGTTGTAATTTAAGCTCAACTAGCTCGAGTGTGCTCATCCTGTAGGGTGTCCTAGACACTGGCACCGCTCCCGGTGCAAGTTCTATTGAGAAGTCAATGTCCCTTGTCGAAGGTAGACCTGATACCTATTCAAGAAATACATCTCTATATTCTCTTAGTGTGGGGTGGTCTTTGAGGCTTGGTTTTTCATCTTCAACTAATTCCAATACCTGTATCGCATAAAGTAGACATCCCTTTCTGCAATACTTTCTCATTCAAAGGGTTGATATTCATCTCACCGAGATAAGTTTTTGGATCCCTCAAAGGGTTATCCTTCTTCCTTCTTCACCTACACATTCTAAATTTTTATGGTAATAGTCCAGTCTGGCTTTATATGTGGTTAGCCAATCCATTCCAATCAATAGTTCATATGATCCTAGGGGTAGTATGTTAAGGGTTGCTTGGGTGGGGAATTCACCCATAGTGAATTGGAAAGCTGGTATGACCTCCGCTACCTTTATTTTGGTGCGAGTAGCTAAATGTACCAACCATGGCTTGGCATGTTTATGTGGTTGTAACTTACACTTATCAACAACCTTAGGAGATATATAACTCAAATTTGAACCAGGGTCAATTAGAATAGACACTAAATGGTTGGTGATCATACCCTCCATCTCCACCACTGAAGCTTGGTGGTCAGCTTTTTTATTATCCAAGGCTACATAAATTTGTGGCACACTCCTAGCCACATCATTGATGGTGGTAGCTTCTTGAATGTTGTAAATTCTTTGACTGTTATGTTGTCAGTGCGGGCAGTCCCTCAGTAGATGTTCTTCTCCACAACTCCAACATTTCAAGGTTTCTCTCTTTCGGTTATCAATCTTTCCTGGGGTAGATCCATAAGGTTTATTTCCTCTTTGGGAGGGGAAATTATGTTGGTGTACACTTCAGGTTGGGAAGCTCATCCTTGAGTCCTTTTTATAGTTTTTAAATCTTGGGGATTTAAACCCCTTTTTCTGGAATCTCGAATTATTCTTTTGCTTCCATTTTTTGCGAGGTTCTATCCATTGCCCCATATGTTCATAACAATATCTTTCCTTTCAAATAGTATCTTCTAGGGTCTTTGGCTCGTCAAAGTCAATCCTGTTTTGATAGTCCTTAGGTAGTCCATTGACGAATCGTTGCACTTTTTCCTTCTTTGCTTTTATATAGGGTACGTACCTCAGCAATTCGAGGAATTTACTGACATATTCCTCTATGGTGCATTGCCCCAGTTTGAGTTCATAGAATTCTTTAGTCTTTTCGTCGAAATAATTTTTCGACAGATACTTCTTTCTGAAGTATTTCTCAAACCGTTCCTGGGATAGGTCCTCTTTGTGAATCCATTTTACATTCTTAAGGTCTTCCCACCAAATGGAAGCTTTTCCATTCAAGTTTAAAGTGGCTACTCAAGCCTTCAAATTTTCTGAGAAGTCATGGAATCTAAAATAATTCTTTAGTCCAAGCAGCCAGGCCTCTACTTCCTCCCCTTTATTTATTTCACCATCGAAAGAGGGTGGTTTGGCCTTCTTGAATTCTTCGAGATTGTGACTTTTGGAAGGCTTTTGCTTCTTCTGCTTTTTTCAAGAATAAGAACTAGTTCTGCTACTAGAAGATCCCTTCAAGTCACCATTTTCCTTTCCAGAGGAATCATCCGACGCTTGTCCCTTATCTTTAGGGTGGACCTTTCTCGAGGTGCTCTTCCTAGTGTGGCCACTTAAAAGTCCATGTTTTTGTATCTCAGGTGGACTTTGACTTTTATTTGTCTTTCATCGGTCTACGTGACTGGTGTCAGGTTCATGTTACAATTGTATTTATATGTCAGATAAACTCTGAAGCAAGACTACATTAATTTTTGTCTGCTTCTCTTGCTCTTTTATCAACCTCTCATTGTCGACCTTGCATCTCTATAGTTCGACCATGAGACTTCTCACAGTCTCAGCTAGATCGGGAGGGGTCTCTACCACTCTCCTTTCATCAGACTCTTCGTATCTGTTGTGGGAGCCAACCCCCACTTTGTGGTACGTCACCATTCTATGTGTCTACAGTTTCCCACGGTTGATTGTCCACTTCTTGTGCATGAAAAACACTTATTGTTAGTCAACATTATATTCATTCACAATCAGTGCATAATTCATATTTTTCAAATGTATACACACAATATGAATTTTCATTCTTAACTTCGGATTTTGCTAAAGGGGTTAAGATAAAGGGTTACTCCTTTTTAAGAGTACTTCAAATGGATTTTTTGCACAACTTGTTCATGATCCCAAGCATGCCAAGTGTTGTAACCATGGTCTGATACCAATTTGTCACACACCCACAACAACAACTTAGATTTTTCATCTTTTTCTTCAAGGAACAGAATTCTCGAGACTTCTATGGGGTCTAGCACAAACCCTCTCTTCCCTTATCCTCCTCCAAATGACCACAAGTTGGCCTTAGTGCAAGTTCCTTTCATAACTCATGAGTCGGGAATCAAGACTATCAACTCCCCTTTCTCCTAACACTGATACCTGAGATAATATACGGGTATGTCTCCCTCCTCACTAGCACCTGCTACATGTAACCGTACGCTAGGCCAAACACTAGAACCACTCGCAACCTCACCAGTTGAGGTCTCAAGTTCCCGTGCTCCTCCTTTGCGAATTCCCAAGATGCAAGAGGTCAATGCTGCACAGAATATGCCAAAGTGATGCACACAGGCCACTTGTCAACTCTAGTATACTCTGCTCACGAGTTATGTTTCCACCACCCATCGCACGAGACCTCATCTCTCAATGTTTCATGGCCTTAGCAATCAAGGTGCAACTTTTTCATCCTATGAAACCCTGATCCACAATAGGTCAACAGTGGGTTCACTCTTTCCCAGTGTGACACATGTCCACCACCGGTCACCCGCTTCCTAGACTAAATACTACCGTTACTTGCATCTCGTGACTTCACGAGTTGGAATGTTGAGCCCTCATTCTCCTCCTTCGCGATTTCTCGAGATACTATAAGTCAACAATGGGTTTACTCCTTCCCAGGCAACATGTGTCCATCACCTATCACTCATTCCCACCTTTCTTTGGGCACTTGTTGTTATGCCACCTATCAACCACATGGTCGCCACTTACAGATGGGTCGAGAAAGTGTTTGCAAGAGCCCTCAGTGCTCGACACTTCACGACTTCTACAATAAAAAAGAAACTCCCTCAAGTTTCGAACTCCCGATAGGAAATAACCACAAAAGTTCTAATCCAACGGTTTCCCATGCCTTGGATCCAATGGTCATGATCACATCATGATCTCATGAATCATGAGTTCATGCAACCCTACCCTTGACCACACCAAGTCCCCAGTCAGCGAAATTCTAATCTCCTACCTATACAAAGGAAAAGATCGACGGTCATTAGGGCTTCGTCAGATCCTTGTTTCTACGATCCTGGGTCCCATCTACACTTGCAAAGGATGAAAGGGGCGAGGTGTTAACGCTTGCACTCCTTCTCTAGATCCATCGATATTGACAGATATGGGTTATTTCCAAAATTATTTCGACTGTTCGTCTACCAAATGACAGGTATTCTCTCTTTCTATAATTGGGCTCGCTATCCCTTCTGAGCTTGAATCATGAAATTCAACTTCTCGGGGCTTTGAACTCCCACGACTCTAAGACCTTAGAGAGCTATCCTTCCTTGCATAAAGTTTCTAGACCTGGATCGCATGAACCTTTAGATAGTTCTTGGGCAATCGTCCCTAATCTTAGTCGAGTCTATGGGTAAAGGTTTGACACGGTTCCAAGTTTTATGGGGTAATCCCCGGAGAAGAGTACTCTTGAGGGGCTTTCCTGAAACATTATGAGAGTCGAGAAAACAAGACAATTCTTGGTGGAGAAAACTCATGCCCCAAACTTAATCATTTGTTCAGAAACCAACAATAACATATAAGCATACACATGCATCCATTAATTCCAGTTTAAAACACCAGGAAATCATTCCACACAGAAATTATTATGGGCATATAAACATAACCATGTATTCACGATATTCAATTGGAAATACAAGGTATAAAACACTTATCAAATCTATCAGGCATGATGCAAATACTAAGAGGGGTGCTCATTTCCACCCAACTGTAGGCTTAGTGACTCCAAACGGATTTACCACTAGCTACCCCCGAGCTAGACCACGATGCTTTGAGGTTCAGTCTCCTACTTCCAACTCAATAGAAATCAAGGACGAAGGTTACTCTCCTTCTCCTGATATAGGAAAATAATCCAGGACGAAGGTTACTCTCCTTCTCTTGATATAGGAAAATAATCCAGGAAGAAGGTTACTCTCCTTCTCCTTGTATTCATAACTACCTGCATTTCTATGGTTTCTCCAATTCTCTTCCATGATCCCTCATCACGTGCACTTCTCTCCCCTTACCAAATTTCCTCTCTTGCCAATTTATGCCTGCAAGGTTGCATGTGGCACAAATTCCACCATCCGTGGTTAGGTTCAAGGGATGTTACAGATGGGTGCTTCACCCCCATCCCCTCATTAACTCTCGAGGAGCCTCCCCACCTACCAATCTGATGGTAAATCCATTTTAGGATTAGAGAGATGCTTTGGTTTGTGAGAAAGTATAAACCAATACAGTATTGGCTTGGTGGACATTAATGCAACCATTCCAGGTCCCTTCCACCACCTCTCATTAGCCATTGTTGTCTCTTTTAGAACATCCCTCTCCCAGTAGTAATGCAACACATATCCATAACATAATTTACATTCATCGACCTTTTATGCAAAGGTTTGTCAAATCAAACATTCGTATCTTTGAGTTTTCCATAGTTCTTGGCCAATATAGTTATTTTTACAGACTGGGGGAAACAGGGTGTTACATGCTTTCTCTATTATTTCCCCCCACACCCACCGTCATATATATGAGATAAAGTTCAGGTTTGGGGGGGATAATAGATAAACACTAGTACATTTTGGTTAAATTCTGATGGCACGTTCAACTCAATTTCCAATTTATATTGTCAGGAGAACGACAAACAACATACCCCCTCAAACATCGTTTCACATGAAGTCACTTTTCCGATGAAATAGATTTAGTCTGTATTGCAATGTCTTGGATGTGGCAAGAGCGATGTCTTGGATGTGGTAAGATAGATGTCTTGGACATGGCAAGACCGACGATTTGGACATGGAAAAATCGATGTCCTAGACGTGGAAAGAGAGACATATTGGATGTGGCAAGAGAGACATCCTGGATGTGGCAAGACCAATGTCTTGGATGTCGAAAGAGAGATGTATTGGACGTGGCAAGAGAGACGTCCTGGAGGTGGCAAGAGCGACGTTAAGAGGTATCATTTTCGATGTGGTTGCTAGGGGAGTGACACTCTTGGAGATGGCAAGAGTGACGTCTTGGAATTGGAAAGAGCGACATCTGGGAGGTGGAAAGAGTGACGTCTTGGAGGTGGCAAGAGAGACGTCTTGGAGGTGGAAACAGTGATGTCTTGGAGGTGGAGGTATCATTTCCACCCCAAGGTTGCCTCTGCAATGTACTTTTGGGCATGTATTTTTCCAACACTATAGAGACACTACTCAAAGTTCAGAACGTAGTGAAAGGGGTAAATGGTTTGTTAAGAGAAGTTGTAGTCACCCCAACCAAGTTCAAATCTATTTTGTATCATGTTGTTTCCTCCAGAAGAAGCCATTTCGTGTGGATGGGACCAAATGCATTTCCTAGTGGATTTTATGAATTAGATTCCCCTTGAACATGGTTTCTTAGCCAAAATTTGATTCCACAAGTCCATCGATGACTTTGCCATGTAGACCTTCCAAGCCATAGTGAGAATGTGGGTATATAATATGCATAAATCTTGATTTGAGCCCTAAGCTTTGTCAATGCACAATCAAACGATATAAAGGAAAATTGGCATGGCTATGTTTTAAGACAAATTTCATCTAAATTTGTAGTATAAAAATGCCATGATATAATTCAATCTATTAATTCTCCTTGAAAAGAAAAAATATAGATAATTCAATCTAATTCTTCTCCTTGAGAAGAAAAAAATCGACTATACAGAGAATGGCATATTTTTTAAAATGCACATTAACATCAATCTTTAACAATTCCTTCAAGAAGGTTGATCCTTTTGGTTCCAAGTTAAAAGGTATATTGCTCTACCTTCCTAAACTTCAGCAGCGAGGAAAATGGCTATTAGTTCTATCAAACTTTGCTTGAGAAATGCAGTCAACCTTCCAACTTGCATAATCAAGAGAACTTCACGAAGTTAAGCATATATGGAAAATTACTACCAACTAGCCTACTCTCAACCATAGCTCTCATCAAACATAAGGGTGAAAAATAACATTCATAAATATGGGTGGTAAATAAATTTTTTTCTGACAATTCCTTCAAAAAGGTTTATCTTTTGAGCTCCAAGTTAGGGCATATTGCCTTGACTTCCTCAACTTCAGTAGTGATGAAAAAGGAAATTAGTTCTATCAAACTTTTCCTTTGAAATGCACCCAACCTCCCAACTTGTATAATCTATAGAAGTTCACAAAATCCAGTATAGATGGAATAGTTCTACAATCAAGTAACTCTTAATCATAGCTCTCATCAAACATAAAGGTCAAAAATAAACTTCACAAGTATGGGTGGCCATTCAAACAAATGTTCATTTGAACATTAGTATTTTCAATAAAAAAATAACAGGTAGATAGAGAATGAGGTTTAATATTCAACATTTTCAATTAAAAAATGGTAGGTAGATATTGAATCAGGTTTGATCCATAATATGTAAAAGACTAATTTGATTATTTTTCTAGAAAAATCAAAGAAAAGAACTAAAATGCATTTGGATTTCCTACTAGTCGGAAGGAATGTCAAAATGAAGTTGATTCCCACTCCAATATTATGTATGGAGTTGATTAATAAACGTTCTTTTGTTTATGACTGAATCAATTCTAGAAGGAGATAGCTACCCATAATGTCATGATTCCATCCTCAAACCCTCACATGATCCCATTGAACTTCCCACCATGTGTGAAGTAATAGCACTTACAAACACTATCCCTTGAAGAGGAAACAAATGTATTTGATGTTTAGCTTTAAGAAACATTTGGATAAGACTCGAGGAATAGACGGACATGAGTCATAATTATATTTCATTTGAAAGGTGTTATCAACATAGTTCTGTACAAGCCCAGATGGGGTGCCACGTAGACCTATCGAGACACATGGCATGGAGCCACACTTGGCCTTAAATGAGGTTGATCAACTCCCATCCCCTCAGCATTAAGGATGGAAACGGACTCCAGCTACCACCCTCCTGAAACAAGACTTTCCCCCTCACGTGATCAGTCTAGTTATGATGCTCATCCATGCAGAGGCATTAATGGTACCGAACATCCCCTCGGCCCTCCTTCTCTTAGTGCGCCCACACCATGTCTTTCTCCACTTCATTTTCTCTCTCCACCTGAGTTGTAGCTAGAGGTATTGGAGAAACCATCTTCCTGCCTTCAGCAGACCTCCCACTTGCATCCCTAGCTTGATGCCTCATGAGCGAGGCAATCCTCATCAAGGATCAACCTGGCATTCCTATGCCGCCTGGAAAAAATGCATGCAAAAAATGGAACGGGCACTTTCCATTGCCCAGAACCAACTTCAACGTAGTAGAATTGGGTTGTAGCAGTCATCGTGGAGCCTCCGGTTGCAATGATAATTGTAGAACCTCTAGTTGCAACATCTAACATGGAGCATCCCATGGCATACGTCATAGAGGAAATCCTGAAGGATCCTTTTCAGGAGACTTCGGAGTGGCTCCTTTTCACAGTGCTAGAAAATTGGGATCCACCAAGTGATTTCAGAGTGGGAGCCTCCTTCTCTATCCCCGAGGATTATCATGGTGGTAAAATGGTGGTGACATGAGAAGAAGACTTCACCTGCTATGTGGAAGAGGAGACCCCAACAAACTTGGATCCTCAAGATGTAGACCTGAAGTGGAATGGGAAGGAAAACTCAAGCGATCCAGTGGAAGCAGAGCCAAGCGAGTGTAGCAGAAAGGCCAAGGAGGATGGCACAATATTCATGCCACCTCCCATATCCTGCATGCAAAATCAATGGACTGACCCTCCACTCCTACTCCATCCAATCCTTCTCAATTTGTTTTTTGACTTGAGGAGACCGATGACAGACCACGCCTATCATGGCACCCTCATGTGCCAACGTGTGGACATGCTCTTCGACGCCTATTCCAATGTGCCACCAGGAAAAAGATGCCCAACCTGCCTACAACACTTTATCATTCCAACCAAAGAACACACTCCAGATGTAGACACCACCTCAGATGCCACGGAGTATTAGCTATGGTCTTGTTCAAAGCTCACAGTCTCTTTTTCATAGTTTTTTATATGATTCTAGTTACATGTTGTAAGACACTATGCATAGTTAAGACAATGACACACCATCAAGCCTAGTTTCCTTCGGTCAAGATTGATGGTAAACTAGTCTTCCTTGAACTAGGGTTAACTCTGTTTTGGTTTACAATTAATCGACGGAACAAAGGGCAATCCAGAAACAATTTTACTTTTTGATACTTAATATAGAAGGAAACTCCCACTTTTTTACTTAAAAAAAAACATAGTTCTTCACAAATCACTTTGAGGTCAAATAGAAGAGGGTAACATCCCATGATCTAAAGCACATATTAAGCATGAGAAACAACATTGCACGAATATCTTTAGCTTCTTTTATTACCCATTAAATGGGATTCTTATGATTAATTTATAAAATGTCTAGTACTTAAAGTCAAATGCACATGATAACCATCATACACATGAAAATAATGGGAGTTGAACATATGGTACAATAGGTAGGCAATGTTGTTAATATAGATCAGACTAGTGAAAGGAAAAGTTTGAGAAACATGTATAAATATATTTCAGTTCATTTTCTTATATGAAGTTTGAACTGTCTTCTTGTGAAATGGTTAAAAGCCAACAAAAAATGAAGCCATAGCAGTAACAACAATATAAGAATATTTCCTGTCAGATTATCTTCCCATGGAATACACTGGTCAATTAAAATCTTTCAACAAGAAGAATTGACCCAACGACTCCTTACACCAATGAATAATGATATAAATTCCACTTAACATTTGTTTTCTTATTTGCTATTTAACTATAACTCAAAAAAATTGGACTAGTTAAAGCACATTCATTAAGGCAATAAACCTTTCAGTTCCTATCTACACTGAATTCCTGCATTATCAAAAACTGACACCTGAATGATGAGTTTATGAATGAAAAAAAAGAAACTACAAGAGATTTACCCAAAAAGGTCAAGATATTGGATACCCTAGTCACAAACCCCTTTACGTATACATGAGAACAAATCTCTGAAGAATCTGGCACTGAACATCCCTGCTTGATGCAAAACATTATTGAAAAATGATTGAAGTCAAAACTTTTGGCTAATGTATGGTCTTTAAAATGAAGAGCTAACCTAGAAACTTTTAACAAAGAATGACAAATGTAAACATAATTTCCGTATATTCCAAACATTGTATTTAACTTCACCAGGGAAATTACATAATCAACTTATTGTTTTGCTTCCTTTTCAATATCCTATACAAAATTCAAGTTACAGAAAATCATTACAACCTATATTGAACTACAAACCTTGCAGACTAGGTGAATATGATCAAAAGCATTTAAGCCAAAATACAAAAAAATCATCCTGGGGAAAAATAATATCTATTGAATCCTTTTGGAACCTTTAATTCAGATGATGTGGCTATGTTATGAGTTAGCAGAGGTTTACGAACCCTTTCAATTGAATCATGTTCCTTCAATTCAAACCACCAAAATATACTCATATTCAATTCAATCTGTTATTATAAATACTAGCAGCGGGAAATGTTTTGATGCTTTAAGCTATAAATTTCAAATAGTTTGCAGTACCTGTCTGTAAGTACTTCCTGTATCTGACATTGAGTTCCCATGGTACCTATACGTATCCATTTAAAGTATCTAAATACATTACAACATTGACAACAAGGAAAATCATTCAGAATACAATCTTAGCGTTGAAAGAACTTTTCAAAATAACAATTCATGTAGAATGGTTGTAATGAGCAGGAAATCACTGGGAAGAAAAAATATTTTTGTACATGCTACTAACTGCATTTGTGAACCATAACTGTAAAAACAAGGTCACAAAATATATGAACAACCAACAAGGACACAGAGTAGAAGTGGACTTTCAGGTCGCATAATATGAATAGTAGGCCACATGGTTAATGTTTGAAAGAAGCCTGTCCAAGAAAAATAGATCAGTGAAGTTTTCTACTAGGATTGACCTGATACATCAACAGATATACAATATCCTTCAACCTACAAATCCCAACACATATAGCACTTTTACATTGCAAAACGAAAAATTCATGTTTTTCTTATATCATACACCTCTGCACTCTAACCAAAAGCCCTTTCATTTTAAATTTTTCTTCTTTTCTTTCATGGCCTTATGTTAAATTTGTTGTTTCAAATTCATTTTTGAGTATTCATTCAATTATAACAAACATAAACCAAACTTCCAAAAATATTGAATTTTAGAAATTTTTAATTGAACATAAGTGTTAATTTGTTTATGACATGTCCAAGTGTTTTTGTCTGCTATTTGGACTCCTCTCAACCATTCTTGTGTCTTTATTTTCTATTTGGCCTCCCCTCAATCAATCTTATTATTCAACATGAAATAGATGTTTCTGACCAATAATTTTTTGGGTTTGTATCCTCAGCAAACAATGAATGCTTTTATGCTCAAAGCATAAAACATGATAGTTTTTGGTCGATTCCTTGCTTAATGGAATCTAGAAAATAGATGCACTACAATTGGAACATAGCTTTCCAGTGAATCCAAGAAAATTTAAATCTTGAACCCAAATCTAGGTAACTCTATTGAATTCATACAATTGGAATCCCATGGCCCTACACTTTAACTTCCAGGTTATCAATCAAAGTGTCTACACTTACCTTCTATATTATCAATCATATTGAAATTTCTGCGAAAGAGGCCAAGGGAAGTCATGACTTTGAATAATATATTTATAGAGAGAATATAAATGATAATAGCGCTATACATCTTCATATGTTGATGTTCTCTTAATAAGATAAATTTGCATCTTGTTTGTGCCAATTTTTCTACAACAAGAATGAAATCATGGTTAAAATTTCTAGGACTTTCAAAACTCAAGAAATCTAGATCATAATGGTAAGGACTAGATCCATCAACCATCTTGTCAAAAAAATGAAGCAAGCAACATAGAGTATGACTTATACTCATTCACCATTTACCAAAATACCTGAATACTTTAAGAACAAATGATTCACAATAATCTTCACTGAAATGAGTTGATAACTTCATTTGTACTTTCAAACTTGCAAAGATGAGGTCTTTGCTGACAAGACAAGTATACCTTTAGAGGAAGTATGAACTCTCCCAAGTAAATTTGCAAGCTATCTAAGTTCAAGAACTCACGATAGACAACAGAAGGTGTTTTGTTTATAACAGATGAAAATTTGTTGACTGTCCTTCCAATATTGGTGAGTTTTAACTTTAATTGAAAAGACTAAAGTAATACTATCAAATCTGCTTCTCAAAATCAATTACTGGCAACTATACGATTTTGATGTTACAATAACCCTTTCTGGAGTCTTCTTATGCAAATGAATCTATAGATTTTTTATAAAGTGGAGCCTTTACCAGGAGTTCTAGAAAAGAAAAAAAGAAACCAACGCACAAAATATTCATATTGAAAGCGCTAACAAACTCTCACAAATATTTGCAAATGTTTTTGACAGATAAACATTCAATACAATATCATTTGTTTTCCAATAAAAAGGATTTATATATATAGTCACATGTACATGTGAGATTAGGTACAATTTACGCAATCTCTGGTGAATTCCACAAACTAAAAATACCAAGGTTTGGTAGTAATCTACCTAGCAATTCCCAATATCCCATATTGTTCATAATATTCCCCAACATCAACATCATCCCTTAAAAAAAAGGCAAAAAGAAGTAATCTGTTGATACTACAACCATCAATAATTTTCTTATGAGTCTTTGTGAGAGTTGTAGGACAAAGAAGGCTGCAGACCTCTTGCACAATGTGATGGAGAAGGGTTATGCCTTAGACAAAGTTATCTACCATACCCTCATGGATTTTCCTCCTGATGAAGGTAAATGTCATGTAGTTGTGGAATTATTTCTTTCTTTTTGGTCAAAAGGCCATGTTTGGAATGTTATTACATGTAATATATCAACCGAGAAGCTTTGTAGGAAGGGTAATTCAGAAGAGGCCAAGAATATTTGGCATGAAATGTTGGGGTATAAAGCATCAAATTTGATAGGGTATAAAGCACCTATCAAAGCATGTACCATGAAAAAGCATGTGAAGTATTCTTCTCTTTTTATTTTTCTTTTCCATACAAGAGAGGCAAGCGAATAGCCATAAATTTCATATATAGTAATGAAAGATTGATTACTCTTGTTGGAGCTGCGTTTCTCTAAATACATTAAATGTTATACTTAAACCCAAAAAGGTTGGATTTCGGGACTTCGTTTGTTTCACATTTCTACCCCCTAAAGTTGTAGTATCCCGACGCAAAAAATGTCGAAAACCTTCCTAATTTTAATCACCATTACTAAAATACTAAGCGGGGCTTATCAACTCTTAGTACCTTGTACCCTCTCTCTCAAGAGTTACACGTTGAACATCTCTCAAGCCTCCAACCTGCGAAGTCATGAAGTTTTGTTAAAGTTACCTAGGTTAGTATCAATAAAAAATTATTTTAAACCCTAGTTAGTCACTATTATGATTTTGTGACTCGATGATTGTTTCCCCAAAGGGTAGCACCTTCATAACCCCAATCCACGAAGTCGTCATTTTCTTTAATTAAGCATGGATTAATTAAAAGTCTTAATTCAAATCACTTTTAATCAATTAAATCGCACCATCGCGATTTTGGGTTTTTAAGGTTCAGTGGCTAGGAGTGAAAGCACCCAATGTGGCGAACATCGAAAAGGGGATTAGAAACTAAGTGCACCAAATTGAAAGAAATAAACCATATTAATTAGCGCCTTAAACAAATTTTAACACACATTGTTTACGGATGAAGTCTTGAATGATATTTCATTTTTCAATGTTATGAATCATCAAGCATTTATGGCATTTATTTGAATTGCAGTGAGATGACAGATAGTAAGATATCATTTTTACTTCTAAATATTTCTATTAAATGATTTGACTATTCTATTGGCAAGGACACCCATGGGCTTAAATGACCAAGATAGAGAGTTTTTCCTTCATTATTTCAGTTTTCATTCCTATTTGTGCACAGAGCCATTTCACCAGGATAACTGAGGTTTGTGTTTTTTATTTTCTCGACAAGAGGTCTAGCTGCAGGTTTCTCTATCACGGCTCCACGAAAAGCGCCCAAGGCAACTGCCAAGAGTTCAGGTCAGGGTTAAGATGTTGTTTCCAATACCTCACCCCGAAGTATTAATTATGTCAATACATGGTCATACGTTTCCAACATTATGCAATTCGAGTCGGTAAATTGTTTGGATGATTCTAGCGACAATGAGAAAGATGGATTATCAACCAAATACAAAATTTTCGCTCAAGTAGAGATGCAAAAAATAGCGACGAGGCCCAATCTTCTTCCCTATTGTGACATGATCTAGTGGGCGTTGGACCATGTGGACATCCCGACTAGGATGATTATCAATGAACAAAAGGTAACGATTGGGAATTTCAGGCCATAACATTTGCGCGCAATGTATAAATTGTCACCCACACCGAACCTTACTCACAATGCCGAATTTCTAGAAGTTTTCAAGAAGAAGGAGTGCGATCAATATGAAATTTTTTTATATGATCTGATCAAAGATTGGGTCTCACAACCCACGAAATTCGGGGTTGATACTCACAGGATCTATTCAATCTCTTCCTTGGAGCCACAATTCAAGTACATAGCGATGATGTCCTACAGGTTGTATGGGAAGGAGGAAACTACCCATTTTTTCCTCCCATGGGTACCGCTCATTCATACAGTTGCTGAGGGTTTCTCCTTCGACTAGGACAAATTGTTGTCTGATAGTCTGACCAGTCGAATTACTGAATATCAAGCATAGAGGGAAAGTAAGAAAGCCAATTTTTTTTTTATGTTTGATTACATAATCGATTCCATCCGCTTCATGACACCCTTTCCAATAATGAACTGGAGTTGGGCTCCATCTAATACATAGCATATTCTTGTCTACCACTCGAAGCTTTGGGAGGATAAAGCCAAATAATTCATCTACGATATCTTTAACTGGGTAATGGTGCCATTGCATGTCACCATCTTCGGCCAGCCACCTCCCAAGATTTTGGATAGTGTCATGACCAACCTGAGTAGCATGGTAGATTGGTATATAGAGGGAGAATTTTCATGTATCAGGGTTTTCAGCACCTCTTTTCCTTCATATGCTCTACCGATATTCTTTCCAGATAAGATATTGTGTCGCGATATCACCAGGAAGACTCTGCTCGGCGGAATAAGAAAAGAGCTCAAAGGAGTATCAAAAAGGGTATGGCTGCCCTTCCCCATTCACATTGGTGCATACTCCTTGTTATAATTTGGCCATGCCAAAGCCAAGGCTACGAATTTAGAAGAAATGAAGCTGGTGGATATTGAGTTCAAGAAGCATGACCCTAGTAAGGTTGTGAGAAATCACCTAGCAAGTTGTGGCCTAAAGAGATATGAACACGAGGATTCCCATCATGATGACATATTCCAGGGTGTGAGGTCCTACTCTGAAGTCCTAAGTCAGATTCAAGCCTGCCACTCGGAGATATGGCTGATTTCTTTAAATTCTAGGAGCACCGATGGAGTTGTCTCCCCCAGATTTTACAGGGTGAAACCCCAAAGCTTCTGGTTACACAGCAGATGGGAGCCAAAGGTTCAAAAGAATTCATTCCTAACAAGGCGAAGAACCAAAAGAAAACAATGGAGGTTGGAACCTCAAAGCGAGGAGACAAAATCACCTACCAACAGGAAGGAAACCTTGAAAAGGGTACGTCGGGCAACCAAGTCCAAGGTCAAGCAGAGATACTCTTGCAAGGGTCAAGTGACTCACTATCTCTCATGTCAAACAAGATGGCCATAGATGTTACCCCGAAACAACCATCCAAGGAAATCGACAGTTTGATTTCTATTATCACACCTTTACAGTTCACAAAGGGGAATCCTGATGTGGGGTGGATTTTCAATGAAGAACTGATGCCCATTTCTGTAGAGGAGATGCCTCCTAATAATTTTTCTTTGATAAAAAAAGGAAGCTCATGGTGAGGAAATAATTATATCAAAGAGACAGCGTAGTGGCTAAAAAATTTAAAATCATGACAGATGGAAAGGCCGTGAAAGAGGAAGAAATCGCAGATGAGATAGAAGGAACACTAGGGGCTTATGCTACAACCAATCATTACACAGTTGGAACTTTGAAGGCCCAGTTGAAATGAAAGAACCTCCTGATCAGTAAGTTGGAAGCTAAAGTGTCTACTACATAAGAAAATTTCAGGGATGACGTGAGAAAAATCCTCGAGCAAGCCTGAATAGTCGATCTGCAGGAGATCAATAAACTTAGATATGACCTTGAGCAGGGGCAGAAAATTATAGAGTTACAATCGAAATTGGATGTTGCCGAGAAACATGTTTTAGACATAAAAATGTTCAAATCCCAAGTTGTCAAAATCCGACAGAAGGTATTAACGACTCAACAAGACTTGCTTGTAAAAGTGGGAACCATTCAAAACCACTTTTAGACGATAGATCAAGTGTTAGAAAATATTTATTTGAGAGAAAGAGAATATAGGGAAGCTCGGGTTTCTTTCCAAGACATTGTCATAGCTACGGAGAAGATAGAGATGGTCGGTAGATCGAAATTATCCATCACAGAACAAACTAGAGGGAATATCTTGTTGAAGGTATGGGAGCAGAATATATCAGAAAGTAGGGGGAGAGCTAATGGGGTGATGAATTCTTGTGAGAAAACATTCTCCTTGATAAATAAAAGTTTGTTAGACCTTGATAAGGAAGGTAGTGTTGGGACGTTGGGAAAAATTAATATCGCTAAACACTTGTTGGACATCAAATAAAATGTGGAGAAAGAGCAAGCAGAGATATCCCAAATAAGCCAGGTTGATATGGTTTAAGTGGACAAATAGCTAGTACAACCAAGTTTACAATTATGCTCTATCATCACGAAAGACCGATAAGTAGGGAAAATGTTGCCACAATTGGCGAAGAGTTGTTACACCTTTGAGGCAAGCAACCAAGCATATCCTTCTAGGTTGATAGCCCAGTTGGTGGAAAGGTGTGTTATTTGCATTGAGTGGGTGAAGGGGCAAGTTTATGCTGCTAAATAATGACAGATGTTAGCCCATTCTATTTCTGGAGTTGGAAGAGATGAGAAAGGAAGGTGCTCCACCCTTACGAGGGAAGACAAAAGATGAGGAGATGAAATGCTCCATTTTTTCATTTGTAAATGACAAGTTTTCAGAACGATCGGAATTATAAATGTTTAGAAGTTTGTTTAAATATACATTTAGGAAGAGATAGTTGGTGGGATTTTTTTTTCGGTGGTAGATTGTAATAGAGAAAGTTCTTTTTTAGCTAGGATTAAAGTAAAGCGAATTGAAGACTCCATATTCCGTCAAGATTGAGTTATGTGTTTTCCTCTGTTATTTCATGCTTCATATCATTTTTTACATATACATCTTTGATGAATGTTTTAGTTGCAATTTAGTATAACTTAAACTGTGGTGATCAGGTTCTAGTTATCTAGTTATTTATAGCTTTTCGTCTGTATCGACTACTAGCAGCTACAATACTTGTGAATTACTTAGATCTCTACATTATATGCTTTCATCAAGGTATTTATTTCTTTTCTTCTCCTGCTACAACGTGGGATTCCTTTGAAATTGATGCCCCACATTCTTGACAGTTGTATGTTTTCACACTTGGTTTCAAGATTCTAACTCAGTTACGGAAACTGGCCTTCGATTTTGTTAAACCCTTCGATTGGCTCCACTGTATTTTCCTCGTATAATCTAAAATTGAAATAATCACTTTAAAACATCAACCCTCTTTTAAATCTTTGTTCTCCCCATGACTGTACCCATCGTAAGAAAACCCAACATTGAACCCGACCTATCAGATCAAACTAGCATCACCTTGAATCTTTTCAATATCATACTTAATACTGCCATCACCCGAACAGAGCTCGAACGTTCATGGGCCACCATCAAATGGGATATCAACATTCAAGAATATTTGGAAGCTAGACAAAGACAACTCAGAGATCAGCCATAGCTTCATCCCCCGAAGTTGTTTCTTCCCCTTTTTTCATTCACTCACTTTAGATTCTTAGACTCTACACATTATATCCTTAAGTGTAGACTCTAGAACAACATCTTTCTAGCACCGTTGCTGGGGACGAAGAATCGTAGTCACTTTCCCTTGAGAAAATGACAAGTCCAAGTTTCATTTTTTGATAGTGAACAAAGAGAAAACACCTTGTTAAGGATAAACCTTCATCATTCACTCGATGAATCCACTCTTAAGTAAGTTGGCATCCTTTTGAAAGAACACCAGACAAAACCCAGATGCCAAATAGACAATGCCAATTTCTGACCCTAAAAAAATACTAAGACTAAGGGGTCTTTTCAAACAAAATGTGGTTGCCTATCGAACCAAGTCTAATCAGTCTAAATATAATACCTCTTTCGAGCCTTCACCCTCACGAGAATTTCCTCTCAGGAAAATAGCAAACAATGTTATCAAAGCCGAGACACTGAATTCCAAGCAACTCCTACCCGAGATTAAGACTAAGAGCTCTCTGACTAACTTTTACGTTACAAGGGGAGACATGCCTGCCTTAAATATCATCCCTATCGATATCCCATCGACTCTCAATATAAACCCCTCCGTCACTCAAGGCCTTAAAGGTGTTTCCATGTACACGGATTCGACACCAGTGGGTTCTCCCATTTACATATCTTACAAGTCGGAGGAGCCGAGTCCACATATACCTTCTGCTCCTTTTTCAACTTTCACCTGCCCTGGTAAAAAATTTCTTGACTTTTCCCTTTTCCACCCCGGGGAAGCCAAAGAGTCGCTATACATATTTCCCAACCCTCTTTATAACACATTGATTTCCTCTCCTAGGTTATCCATGGCCACCGCCAGAGGAGGAGCAAGGGGAATAGGAGGTCAAGTCCAACAACTGCCTCCCAGGGTTTTCACCAAAGTATCCACTAGATACGCCCCATTGGTCCTTCCGGTACCTATCCATGATTTACTTGAAAACTATATGAAAAGCTTACCCAAGTTCACAGAAGAAGGGGATCTAACTGCCGCCGAGAATATCAACTTCTTTGATCAATTTGCTAATACTCTAGGTATCGAGCATGAGGACATGTATTCCCATTCGAATTTCCAACCCTTTGAGGGATAGGTAAGAACTTGGTTTCAGAGCCTGTGCCCAGTTTCAATCATATCCTACGATGCATTAAGAGACCTCTTTCTCAAACAATGGGGTGAAAGAAAGGATCATTTATACTATTTGACCGAGTTTGGGTCTTTAAAGAAAAATAGATCTGAAACTGTTACAGAATTTATCCAAAGTTTTAACAAGTTGTACAATAAGATCCTTGTTGAAGTTAAACCATCCCAACACGCAGCCAAAGTAACTTTTGCAAGAGCCTTTGAACCCAATTTTTCTCTACTATTAAGAGAAAGGAGAGGGGCCAACCTAACCTAAATGTAATATGATGTTGTGGAAATTGAGTCAAACATGATGGCTTCGGGTAAATTAAAAACGAAAATCGAGACAGGAAATAGGGAAACTAGACATCTTAGAGAACAAGTAGGTCCCTCTGGATCTAGAAGATCCTCAGATGACAAAATGGATGACATGGCCAGGATAATAAAAGAAATATCAAATAAAATACCGAGAATGGAGCTAGATCAATCCAAAGTTGATCAATTCATTAAGAGAGAATTTAGGAGAAATGCCAATCCTTAGTTTCAACTAAGACAAATTAAAAATGAAGACCAAAAGATCCAAGCACCTCTAAAAAATGAAAAATTTATTGGAGGAAATGATATGCAAGAGTTAGAAGACTTGGAAGAAGACGTAAACAACTTAGGAGATGACTGTATATAGCCTCACTTAACGAAAGAATATTATGAGAAGTCCCTAAACTCTGAACAATCATCGGTTGAAGACAATCATCTAAATGGCATTGATGATCCCTCTTATCAAGGAATGGTTGGCACCATAATGGCTGAGCTCTAGCAAAAATACAATCTAAGGCCCAGAAACAAACCTGTGTCGATTGCGCAACCATAGAAAATTTTGCTTGGGGGAGAAACATATGAACCTGCCCAGAAAGAGATAAAGATGTGAAATAACATACGGGTAGACTCACAAAATACCAATGTAAAAGAGGCCGAAACCCAAGAGAGAAGAACTAAGGTAGCTAAAATGCGGACACCTAAAACCATAAATGTTGAAAATAAAATAGTGCTACTAATAAAATGGATAAGAAAGAGTTTGATGTTTCAGCCAAGGAAACATATAAAACAAATAACCAAGATGAGTTTTCTGCCTAGAAAACGAGATAACAAGTTGGCAAAGAATCCTATGTACCGAAAACAAATAACCAAGATGATAAATTTTTCAGATCTAGAGAGTCAGTCCGACATGATAAATATGGAAGATGACAAGCCTAATATCACTTTTGGTCCACATTTTGAAGGTGCTAGAGATACCTGTCGGCAACCATATTAATCTCTATCTTTTTCTTTATAAGCTGCCTACACAAGGTTTTTGAACCCTCATTACTCGTCACAACTTCTTAAACGACACCATTATCTTTCGCTTTTGCATACCTACTTTTTGTTTTCATTTTCATCACGGCAAGCGTGAAAACCCACAGTCCGAATTCATATTGATTACATCAAAGGATTAATGATGATTTGGTTTATCATGAACCTAGTTGTTTACATGGTAATAACTCCTTGACCTCAAACATACCACTGGTCACATATTTATCGAAACACCAAACATTTATGCATTTGACTATTGTTAATATGGTGTCGATTTACAAAATCTTTGACACAATGGTTTGATTGACATGTTGATTTTTGGGTCAAATCGTGGTTATGTAATGGTTCATTTGACATGTTGATTAAAATTCTTTTGGATATGCACTGTTATGATTTGAATGTACCATTACACCAAGGTGTTGTTCCAAGTACAACCCGACATGATATTCTTGCATGGCCTCGATTTACACCACTATGCTCGCAAGCATAGCATTAACGCTCCGTCCCTGCATTTCTGGTTGCCTTTGCATTGTGTTGGGGAAGCTTCGGGACAATGGTTCTGTGTCTGCCCTATCAAACCCTATCGTCGAATACCCTGTTGATTTTGTGCTATTAGCTATGGCTCCTGTAGTGAGAATCGAACCCAACAGTGTCCAAACTTTGTTGTTGTTTGATAATTCTCGAGAGGACCTAGAGAGGAATGGTTTGCGGGTCTTTGTTGAGAAGTTCCAGGGTTTCAACCTGGTAGTTGCTCAACAATTCGTGCTAACGTTCGATGGTTGCAGAGCCAAAATTGGGGACGTCTAGCTCGAATTAGATGAATATTTTATTAGCTCAGCCACTGGTCTGCTAGCTGTGGGACAAAAATGGTTTAAAAATTCAAAGGTTGATGAAGTACCCTGGTCACTATTGTTTACCTCAAGAAAAATTAACAACTGCAACAAAGGTATGCCCATTACAGCTCTAAAATCTAGATGGCACGATTTGTTGGTTATTATCAAGCAGTTCGTTACCTGTGAGGGTATATATGGTTTAGTTTTCTTATACCACTTGCGGTTACTCATGAGCTTCATTGATTTTCCCTTAAACATGCCATATTTTCTCCTTCGGAGTTTATACAAAATGGCTAAGCATTTCAAAATGGAGAAAGACGACTCTAGCCTGTTCCACCACTGTTTAATTAAAATTATTATGGTTCATCAGTTGAAGTTGAATGGTGATTGTTGGGACACTTTCTTGTTAAGTAATGGTTTTGCCAGTCCTGAAATAGGACAACTTGACAAATCCGTTGTTAGAGAAACTGTGGTCGAGCCTGTCATTCCCCCTCCTTCGCTCTTTCTCTCTATTGAACCCTCGACCTACCCAAACACTACCCAACCCGACACCCTGCCTGATTCATGTCCAAAAGATGGTGGTAAGCTTGTTAAAAAGTCTACAAGGAAAAAGGGTAAACACAACAGTGATATCAATTACAAGGGTAAAAAGGTCGTGCGCTGGTTTTCACGGTGTGCTCATAATAAACCTAAAGAAAACATAGACCAAAAACCAATTCTGTTAAGTGAATATTCTAATTCTGAAATCGAACGGTTTCTAACCGAAGAGTATCCATACTCACACGAAATTTGTTCAGTTAATCCCTATGACTATGTGATGAACTTCCCACCGTGTCTTAGAGACGACCCCAACTTCTCTAGGATTAAACTCGACAGAGAACCTACTGGTCAATTAAGAAGTTCCTCACCTGTAAATACACAGCCTGTTCAACCACAGTGCAATGAATGTAAGTCATGGCTCGACCGATATTATACAGACGTCCCTTTTCTCCAATCTCATATCAAGTCTTTGGAGGACTGAGTGAATGTGTTAACCAAGGAGAATGATAGATTGCAAAATGTAGCTCAAGCTAATGATAAAATACAAAAGACTACAGTCTCTGTTGTCTTTAAAAATGTGGAGGTGGCCACTGCCATTGTCAATTCAAAAATAGCTTGATTAAAATCCCTGAATCCGAGGTACATATGATTTCTAAAGGATATTGAATCGCTAGTGGCATCTCTGAACATGCTATTTCTTTACATGGTTTTATAATAGGCTGTTAGTTTTGATAATAATAGGAATTTGGGAGATTTTATTCCCCACAATTTTTGGAACAAATTTGATAATTTCCACAGGGAATGTTTTGATCCTATGGCCTTTATAAATGTATTATTTTGTAAACAAAGACCAATCGCTGCTTGGGAGTAGAAACTATGGATTGGTGATTATTCAGACTTGAATGAAAGTGGACATTTGCACAACTTTAGCTTTAATATATCATATTTTTGTTCAAGTTTTGCTCATTTCGATTTGTAATCAAATTTTGACTACTTTAGATATCATAATTTGTTACAGGTTGATATGATGGGATTTATATGGTGTCCATGTTTTTATGTCTCTCATTTTATATACAACAATTAATCTATTCACATTTGATGATTAGAAGATTGATCTTCTTTATTCAATGAGCAGTCATATGCAAATTTTCATACTCAGATTTATCTTAATATGATCGTTTGTCAAATTATAAATTGTTGTTGCAACATATCTTACGTGTTTTGTCATTAGAATTCCAAGAGTTATTGCTTCGCGTTTATGAGAAGCATTGGTAAAATCTGGTGCGGGTTGGCCTCATCAAACATCAAACGTTACACACAGGACATGTAGGATATGCGATTACAGGTTAGTTTGCTAGTAGCATTCTATTAGTTTACTTAATGTAATAATTTTCTGTAGTTTAGATACATTGTATAGATTATTATTTTTATTTTGCGACTAAATAGCTATCATTTCATTTCTAGTTTATAAAAGTTATATAAGAAAAATAAAAAATACTGACCAATAGCTTTGCTGTCAATTCATAATTATTTTCGCAGATTTTGATAAAAATTTGCAATTTGTGAATATTGTACATAAAATAGAAATATAAATATATCGATACACTGTACATTTAATAAGTACAACTACTATTTTATTAGCTGGTAAACTGTGAATATATCTTAGGCTGTATATAGTTTTCAACAACTGTTTTTCATTTAGTTAGTTTCTTTAGTTTTTGTCATTTCACTTCCATAGGACTCAGATCGGCTAACGAAGCTGCTAAACCCGTCGGAGTGGATTAATCCAAACGGCTTGGGTTATTTAGAGAACCTCAGACTGGATTCACTCGTCTAGTTGACGGGTGGTCAATTTCACCCGTCAACAAATGGCGCTAGGAGGGACGACTGACAAGCTGGCCCTGTAGGAGCCTTTATTTTAAATGTATTCAATTTCCCCCATGGCTCCCCAAATCACTGTGTTGGAACATGCTTTCAACTTCTCATTACCGATGTTCCCAATGAGACAGTCTCTCACTTGTCCAAACTCACCTTTGATGGTGAAGGTAATACATCTGCTAAAGACCACCTTAATAGGTTTTTGTGCAAATGCATCAAACATGACATCTCAGATTTAAGAGTTTTATGCAGACTGTTCACTTTCACTTTTAGAGGTCGGATCAAACATTGGTTTGAATCTTTTCTAGCATGTCACATTTTTGATTGGTTTCAATTTGTAGATGAATTTCTAGATGCTTTTGAAATTTATGATTTCGATCGATTATGTGAATAATTTCATACTTCACTAATCAATGACGATTCATCTTCGGAAGACTTTTTGACAAGAGTCTATCATATCCTCTGTAAATTTAATCTCGATGACATGTCATTTGCATTAAATCTCTTCTATGATGCTTCCATCCCTTCAATCCAGTCATATTCAATCATGAATGAAGAACCAATTGCAAATCCTATCACTCAACTGCAAGAACAATCTTCTTCGCAAGATGAGAAGAATCCTTCCGACAATGTTGAACAAGCTAGGGAGGTAGAATCCATTGACCAGGTTCTTATTGAAAACCAAACTGGTTTTTCCTTTGAATCATTGTATTTTCAGTCTATGACCAGTATGGAAGAAGATTCGTTTCTGGCTCAAGGTGAATATCCTCATTCTTGTAACTCATGCTCTAATCAATATTTAAAATCGGTCATTGAAGAACACTTAAGCGACGAAAATCATCTTGAGCATTCTAATACTTCTATGAAACTGATTAGAGAAGAAGATATGCAACTAGAAGAAGAAACCTTAAACCTTCATCCTCAAAATGCACATTGTTCACAGGAAAGACTAGATGTTTTTCACATAAATTTTGAATTATCTATCACACAAAAGGCAAATCCATATGATCATATCATGTTGAGGTATTTGTCACCAAAACAGAGTACGAGTTTTAAAGAAGGTGAAGAGAAATCTCTTGAGAATACCATTGTTAATTCAAGAGATTCTTTTCATATGCTTATGTTTGATTCCTTTTATTCTTTATATCCTGATCTCTTCCTAGACTCTGTTGGACTTGACACCTTACCTACAACATCCTACTCTTTTCCGCCACAATCATATCTTTTCAATATTCAAAATTTTGGTGAAATTAATTCCAAGCATAACATTGATAAAATCAGATTTGACACTTGTTTACTTTCATCACTTACATGGGAAAAGGACATGTTGCGAGATGATTTTAAACATTTTATTGTTGAAAAAGACAATGCATTATATCTTATGGAGATCAAACATTCTAAGTTTCATATTCATTCTTTGATTAGCTTGAATCTTAATGTTTATGCTTCACATTTTGAAATGATCAATCACCTTGAAGGAAACATTCAAACCAATGATCTAATTGATTGCACGAATCCTCCTATGACGAGTTTCCCATTGATATATTCGTTTCATCAAAGTCATGGTTTGCAGCCTCATTTTTGTGACAGGATCTTAGGATGGCTTGAATATTCATATATAATAAAATTTCATAATAAAGATAATGTTGTGCTTGTTTTCTTTTTACCTAAGTATCTTGGAAGTAGGCGTGACATATTTCTTGTAGATCCTCCATGTCAAGAAATTAATGAACACTTAAAGAATTGTCAGGAGGATGGGGCATTTCAGCCTAGGCTGATGGTTATTTCATTTCCTCATAATCTTGACAAGTTTTTCAAACCTACTTACACTCGCCCATGCCATTATGACCCTTATCACGACAAGATTGCACAATGGATGGAGGATTCATACATCAAGAATATTCAAGGGAATGGTAAGATCATGCTTACTTTGTTTTTAGATGATGATTATGAAGGTAAGTGTGATATGTTTCTATCATTTTTTGATATATTACCATTCTTATTAATAATGTTTGATTTTGTTTCCGTTGCAGGATTGGAGTTACTCCATTGGCTACATTGGAAGCATGACTTCACGTAGTAACCTGATTGGTTTAATAGTTAGGGTAGGTTTAGGAATAGGTTTTCTTGCAGTTTTATTTCTCACTATTTTTCTTTGTAATAATGTAGTCATGAACGCAAGTGGGCACACCACGAGAACTGTAATATGACTGTCGGTAGAGAAGTCCGCTTGATCCTTTTCTCTTTTCTTTTAGTTGATTATTTACTTTCAAAAAATGCAGTATCGTCATGAAAATCTTAAATGGAAAGTAAAGAGATAAATAAATATGAATCAACCCTGACCCAAGGTACCACGAGTAGGACTGCTTTCCCATCAAATAGGATTTTTCTACTTTCTTTTAGTCTCCCAAGGGATTTTTTGCATGATGTTTTCAGATGCACCTTCTGTACATATTTTTTTTTGTTTGGATTTCTTTGCTTTCAAATTTTTCTTCGTTGGTGTGTTTTGTTTTCATTTATGCTTATCAGTCTTTCTTTTTGAAACACATATACCTGCATCATGAACTGTTCAGACAAAGAGAACACAAAAATTTCTCCTCTAAAATAACTGCTGAAGGTTGTTTAAACATCATTTATGATATGCCTCTGAAGTTTACAACCATGTTGAATAAAGCTTGTTGTTTGAAAGGCGTTTCTTGATTTCAATCTTTAATTAAATATTTTCATGATCATCCATTTCTTCTTACGCTGTCCCTGTTCCTTAAGAGAACAACTCAAAGATGTCTCCCCACCTTCGAAGGTCAGTTTATCAATAAACCATATTTAGATCTTAATAAAGGACAGTTAAAAAATTCTCTCAAGGTCTGTAATTTATTAAAATATGTTCAAAATATCACAATTTTCAGCGTCACCCCGCTCGATTAAATATCTTTAAAACTAAATAAATCATTAAAGAGCTGTGGGAAGTGCTTGTAAACCCACTGGGATACTGAACAGGTCTACTGGCAGTGGGTAAATGCAAGCATGATGCCAAGATAACTTCGTCGGGGTACTGAACAGGCTCGTTGGTAGCGAAGCAATGTCAGGTATATGAAAATTCTCAGATATGGAATCTTCTGACCTTAAATGTCCTTCGTTTTGATCTGGAACTTCCTGGTAGGATACGGATATTGGAGTGGGTTAAATGGCATCCTTGCCGAGGCTATGGACACCTGCTGACAGTAGTGGGTCTGTCAACAGTATTGGAAATTTTAACCTTAATATCGTGACTCGCTTTTGTTAATATTGTCATCAGTTTTCATCTTTTAAAATAACAAGATGGAATTTTTTATGATTGATGATGATGTTCAAATATTTTTCTCGTTGTTTTTGAGTTGGAGTTTTTCTCATTATCCTAATCTGGACTTGTTTGTTTGGCAGAGATAACTGCTTCTACCAGTGTGTTGCCATTGTTGTAAGCCATATTAATCTCTATCTTTTTCTTTACAAGATGCCTACACAAGGTTTTTGAACCCTCATTACTCGTTGCAAATTTTTAAACGACACCACTATCTTTCGCTTTTGCGTACCTTCTTTTCATTTTCATTTTCACGACTGCAAGCGTGAAAACCCATAGTCTGAATTCATATTGATTACATCAGAGGATTAATGATCATTTGGTTTATCATGAACCTAGTTGTTTACATGGTAATAACTCCTTGACCTAAAACATACCACTGGTCACATATTTATCGAAAGACCAAACATTTATGCATTTGACTATTGTTAATATGGTGTCGATTTACAAATTATTTGACATAATGGTTTGATTGACACGTTAATTTTTGGGTCAAATCGTGGTTATGTAATGGTTCATTTGACATGTTGATTAAAATTCTTTTGGATATGCACTGTTATGATTTGAATATACCATTACACCAAGGCGTCGTTCCAAGTACAGCCCGACATGATATTCGTGCATGGCCTCAATTTACACCACTATCCTCGCATGCATAGCATTAACGCTCTGCCCTTGCATTTCGGGTTGCCTTTGCGTTGTGTTGGGGAAGCTTCGGGACAATGGTTCTATGTCTACCCTATCAAACCCTATCACCGAATACCCTGTTGATTTTGTGCTATTAGTTATGGCTCCTGTAGTGAGAATCGAACCCAACGGTATCCAAACTTTGTTGTTGTTTGATAATGCCCAAGAGGACCTAGAGAGGAATGGTTGGCAGGTCTTTGTTGATAAGTTTGAGGGTTTCAACTTGGCAGTTGCTCAACAATTCGCGCTAACGTTCGATGGTTGTAGAGCCAAAATTGGTGATGTCCAGCTCAAATTGAATGAAGATTTCATTAGCTCAGCCACTGGTCTGCTATCCGTGGGACAAAAATGGTTTAAAAATTCAAAGGTTGACAAAGTAACCTGGTCACTATTGTTTACCTCAAGGAAGATTAATAGTTGCGACAAAGGTATGCCCGTTACAGCTCTAAAATCTAGATGGCACGATTTGTTGGCTATTATCAAGTAGTTCATTACCTATGAGGGTAGATACATTTTAGTTTTCTTATACCACTTGTGGTTTCTCAGGAGCTTCATCGATTTTCCCTTAAACATGCCATATTTTCTCCTTCAGAATTTATACAAAATGGCTAAGCGTTTTAAAAGGGAGAAAGCTGACTCCAGCCTCTTCCACAACTGTTTAATTAAAATTATTATGGTTCATCAGTTGAAGTTGAATGGCGATTGTTGGGATGCTTTCATTCTAAGCAATGGTTTTGCCAGTCCTGAAATAGGACAAGTTGACAAATCCGTTGTTACAAAAACTCTGGTCGGGCCTGTCATTCCCCCTCCTTCACTCTTTCCCTCTGTTGAACTCTCGACCTACCCAAACACTACCCAACCCAACACCTTGCCTGATTCATGTCCAAAAGATGGTGGTAATCCTGTTAAAAAGTCTACAAGGAAAATGGGTAAAGGTAACAGTGATATCAATTACAAGGGTAAAAAGGCCGCGCGCTGTGTTTCATGGTGTGCTTGTAATACACCTAAAGAAAACATAGACAAAAAACCAATTCTGTTAAGTGAAGATTATGATTCTGAAATTGAACAGTTTCTAACCGAAGAGTATCCATACTCACACAGACTTTGCTCAGTTAAGCCCTATGACTATGTGATGAACCTCCCACCATGTCTTAGACACGACCCCAACTTCCCTGGGATTAAACTCAACAGAGAACCTACTGGTCAATTAAGAAGTTCCTCACCTATAAATACACAACATGTTCAATCACAGTGTAATGAATGTAAGTCGTGGATCGACCGATATTATACAGACGTCCCTTTGCTCCAATATCAGATCAAGTCTTTGGAGGACCGAGTGAATGTGTTAACCAAGGATAATGATAGATTGAAAAATATAGCTCAAGCTAATGATAAAATACAGAAGACTACAGGCTCTATTGTCTTTAAAAATGTGGAGGCGGCCACTTCCATTGTCAATTCAAAAATAGCTTGATTAAAATCCCTGAATCCAAGGTACATACGATTTCTAAAGGAGATTGAATCGCTAGTGGCATCTCTGAACATGATATTTCTTTACATGGTTTTAGAATAGGTTGTTAGTTTTGATAATAATAGGAATTTGGGATATTGTATTCCCCACAATTTTTGGAACAAACTTGATAATTTCCATAGGGAATGTTTTGATCCTGTGGCCTTTATAAATGTATTATTTTGTAAGCAAAGACCAATCACTGCCTGGGAGCAGAAACTATGGATTGGTGATTATTCAGACTTGAATGAAACTGGAAATTTGCACAGCTTTAGCTTCAATATATCATATTTTTGTTCAATTTTTGCTCATTTCGATTTGTAATCAAATTTTGACTACTTTAGATATCATAATTTGTTACAGGTTGATATAATGGGATTTATATGGTGTCCATGTTTTTATGTCTCTTATTTTATATATAGCAATTAATCTATTCACATTTGATGATTAGAAGATTGATCTTCTTTATTCAATGAGCAGTCATATGCAAATTTTCATACTCAGATTTATCTTAATATGATCATTTGTCAAATTATAAATTGTTGTTGCTACATATCTTATGTGTTCTTTCATTAGCATTCCAAGCATTACTGCTTCGTGTTTACGAGAAGCATTGGTAAAATCTGGTGCGAGTTGGCCTCATCAAACAACAAACGTTACGCATAGGACAAATAGGATATGCAATTACAGGTTTGTTTGCTAGTAGCATTCTATTAGTTTACTTAATGTAATAATTTTTTGTAGTTTAGATACACTGTATAGATTGTTATTTTTATTTCACAACTAAATAGCTGTCATTTCATTTCTAGTTTATAAAAGTTATATAAAAAAAATAAAAAATACTAAACAATAGCTTTGCTATCAATTCATAATGATTTTCGCAGATTTCGATCAAGATTTGCAATTTTTGAATGCTGTACATAAAATAGAAATATAAATATATTGATACAGTGTACATTTAATAAGTACATCTACTATTCTATTAGTTGGTAAACTCTAAATATATCTTAGGCTGTATATAGTTTTCAACAGTTGTTTTTGTTGGATCATGTTGTCATTGATGCCAATGGTTTGTCATTGATGCCAATGGTTTGTCATTGATGCCAATGGTTTGATTACTTGGGAGATTGTTGGATCATATGTCATTGAT
>JZKD02S2016613.1:134062-145839 GCA_000966675.3 Picea glauca
GAATAAATGTTGAATGCTAATTGATGAGTTTTTGTGCAAGAGGGAAGTTTTGGAAAAAGAGCCCCACACTCATTCACCCCCCCCTCTAAGTGTGGTAGGTGTGTCCAACAGTTTTTCATTTAGTTAGTTTCTTTAGTTTTTGTCTTTTCACTTTCGTAGGATTTAGATCGACTAACGGAGCCTCTAAACCTGTTGGAGTGGATTAATACAAACAACTTGGGTTATTTATACAACCCCGTACCGTATTCACTCCTCTAGTTGATGAGCGGTCAATTTCGCCCGTCAACAATATTGTCACCCCCTTCTATATTACCCTGAAAGTGCATGATCGACTATTGCATAATTGCATGCTGGAATCTAGGGCCTCTCATAACATAATGCCCAAAGCTATAATGGATAGACTAGGCCTCGAAATCACTAGACCCTATGGATATCTTTACTCATTCGATTCAAGGAGAGTTAAGTGCATGGGCATGATCAAATATTTAGTAGTCACCCTCGCCCAGATTCCAGTGAAAAATGTCCTATTGGATGGATTTGTCGCTGATATACTCCCGAAGTATGGTTTACTATTATCTAGATCTTGGGGAGCCAAGCTCAGGGGATCCCTTCAGCTAGATATGACCTACACCACAATCCTTGTTTTTGGTGGACAGTTCACATGGTTATACAGGGAAACACCATTGGCATATATGGTAAGTGATCCATAGAATCCTAACAATTACCCTGTTTACATCACCGATCAAGACCTAGGAAATTGTATTATGTCCTTTGACGATACTGAAGATAATTGTACATAAGAAAGTGACATAAATGAAATCAAAACCGAAAGATAGGTAAAAATGTGTACAACATTAGAACTTCAAAAATGTTCTTTGATGGTGCTTCGTCATGTGAAGGAGTAAGTGCAGGATTGCTTTTCGTAGCACTTGAAAATGCGTTTGTCATTCCCTTCTCTTACAGGATATAGTGGGACGTAGACTGCACAAACAACATTTACAAATATGAAGCTCTATTCATGGGATTGGAAGCTGCCAAGAAGCTAAACATAAAGAACTTAGAGGTCTGTGCATGTGTTGAACTGATTGTGAAGCAGGTAAATCGGCAGTACCAGGCCAAGAACCCGAGACTGAGGTCCTACAGAAATTGCGCCTGGGATCTAATAGAATTTTTTTTTTCATCGATAAAGGTTCATTTCATACCATGAGATGAAAACCAGCAGGCCAATTCACTATCCAAAGAAGCTTCGACTTTTTCACCCCCTACCGCTTTCAAATTAAAATACCACATAGAGGTAAGGCACAAATCGTCCATACCAAACAACATACAACACTGGCAGGTTTTTGAAGATGATGAATAAATCAGAAAGTTCTTGGAAATGGTGGATGATTTCTATGAAACCCACATTGACCAGGAAAACCAAAACGATCATACCTGGATTATGAAGGAAGGGAAGTAACCTTAAGAGTTTCGAGAAAAAATTGCAAATCATCGCCTACTAGTGTTAAAAAGTAATCAAATCCCTAAGGTCCTGATACCTCTGGAAAGGTTGTTTGATCAAAATGACATGCCTCTAAAATCCACCTTCTAGCCCCAACCAGAGGAAGTCAAAGACTATGACATGGGCATCACCAAAGAGCCTAGGATAGTGAATTTATCAAAGTACCTTCCTCCTGAGATAAAAAGCAAGTATATAGACTTACTCGGGTGGTATAAAGACATGTTTGCATGGTATTACGATGAGATCAGAACCTATGATACCTATGTGATTGAGAACAAGATACCTTTGAAACCTAGTGTTAAACCCTTTAAATAGAAGCTCAGACAAATCAACCGCATTTTACTGCCTGTGGTTGAAAGAAAAGTGAAAAAGATGTTAGATGAAAAAACAATTGTACCTCTTAAGTACTCTGACTGGGTGGTGAACTTAGTCCCGATTAGGAAGAAAAGCGGGGATATTAGACTGTATGTAGACTTTAGAAATCTAAGCAAGTACCCTCTCAAACATAACTATCCTCTACCCAAAATGGATGACGTTTTGGAAAAAGTAGTCAGGGAAAATATGATGTAAATGATCGATGGGTTTTCCGGTTACAATCAAATTGCTGTCAACGAGTATGATAAAGAAAAAACAACTTTCACCACCCCTTGGGGTACATTTATGTATGACAAAATGCCTTTTGGTATGATGAATGCAGGTGCTACCTTCCAATGCACTATGGATATCTCCTTCATCGGTGAAAGATATAAATTCGTGGTTATCTACCTTGACAATATGACTGTCTTCTCTTAATCCAACAAAGACCATCTGTTACACCTGAAGAAAACGTTTGAAAAATGCCAAAATTTTCATTTGTCTTTAAACCCCAAGAAGTATCACTTCACAATGCAAGAAGGTAAACTCTTGGGCCACATTATGTCTCGGGACAGAATTAAAATCGACCCTAAAAGGGTAGAAGCTATAGACACCATAAATATTCCTAGAAATATAAAAGAAATTCAGTCATTTTTAGGAAAAATAATTTTTTTGAGAAGATTTATCCCAAACTTTGTTGAAATCGTGAAATTGATCACAAATATGCTAAAGAAGAACAACGAAGTGAAATGGACGGTAGAGGCTAAAGCATCATTTTCATGCATCAAGAAAGTTATCAACGAAGCACTCATACTGGCAAGCCCTGACTACCTAAAGGATTTCTTGATTTTCTCATTTGCCTCTGAAGACATAGTGGTGGTAGTACTTCTCCAAAAGAATGAAGAGGGTTTCGAGCAACCAATAACACTTTTTAGTAAAATTCTTAGTGATGTTGAACTGAGATACGATATAATAGAGAAACAAGCATATATTATGGTTAAGGCGTTGAAGGCTTTTAGAAATTATGTGCTACACTCCAAGGTAATCGCATACGTTCCCACCAATTGTGTGAAGGATATATTGGTTCAGCCTGATAATGATGGAAAGAGGGGTCAGTGGCTCGCTAAAATTCAAGAGTTTGACCTAGAGGTAAAACCGACAAAACTAGTAAAAGGACAAGGTTTGGCTAAGCTCTTGGCAGAATCAAATTTCAGAGCACTCCGAATAAATAACCTACAAGGATACGAAGGACATGGGGACGTAAATGAGCCCAACAAGAAAATAGCTATATCCATAATTGAAAAGAATTTTTCTTTATTAGATTGGTATAAAGATATAATGCCCTACCTACTAACCCTGAAATGACCTAGTGACCTATCCCCAGCTAAATCCAAGACACTGAAGCTGCATGCGGTGAAGTACTATATATCCGAAATTCAAATGTCCTGGAAGGACCCCTTAGGCTTCCTACTGGTTTGTTTGGTAGAATTAGAAACAAAGGGGGTCATAAATGAATTCCACAAAGGAGTGTGTGGAGGGCATCTCGCCTAGAGGGCAACAACTTATAAAATCATGAGGGCAGGATATTATTGGCCTAAACTTTTCTTAGATGTCAACATCAAAGTCAAAGCCTATAACCTTTTCCAGTTGTTCGTAAGAAAACAGAAGATCCTGGTGCTACCTATGGCTCCTGTCAAAACCGAAGCCCCTTTTCAACAATGGGGGTTATATTTTATAGGTGAAATCAACCCACATTCCAGCGCTCAATACAAATGAATCCTCACATCCACAGATTATTTCACCAAATGGGTGGAGTCTATTTCGACTAGAAAGGTGAACGATTCGGTGGTGATAGATTTCTTGGAAGAGAGCATACTGTCCAGATTTGGCTGTCCCAAAAGATAGTAACGGATAATGCCTAGGCATTCAAGTCTATCACAATGGTCAGCTTTTTCCAAAAAATATAACATCGTATTGGGCCACTCCACAACATATTAACCTTAAGGTAATGGGTTAGCCGAATCATCAAATAATAGTTTAATTACCATAATTAAGAAGGTTTTGAGCGAAAAAAAAAGATCTTGGCATGTACACTTAAAGTACGCTTTATGGGCAAATCAAATAGGTACGAAGAAATCCATTGGTACTTCTCCTTTCCAAATGGTATATGGGACTGATGTGGTATTACCTATAAATCTGGTGCTCCCTATAATGAAGCTCAGATGAGAAAGAAGAGCCAAACCACATGACAAGAAGAATAAATCAGTTGATTGAGGTCCAACAACGCATGACCGAGGTGGACGCAAGGATGTAGAAATACCAGGACAATATGAAATCGTTGTTTGATCATAAAGCCAAAAACAAATATTTCCTCCCCGACGATTTGGTTTTGAAATGGGATGTTAGGAGGGAAGATTTGGAAAAACATGGTAAATTTGATCATATTTGGTACGGACCATTCAAAGTCTCAGCTTCTGAATGGAAGAATTCATTTCTGTTAGAGAATTTGGAAGGTAAAACACTCAGCGCCCTTGTCAACGAGAGTTATTTAAAGCACTATATGCAATAAATGAGTTCCAAATCTCCATTGTATATACCGGTTTGTGTTTTCCTTTTTCTTTTTATAAACTTTTTGGTAAGTTCACTTTCATCGCGAATAAAACATGTTGTTGATTTCCTAGAAGTAGAGACATAAATTTTGACACATAGAATCCCATAAATCCTAAAGACCTCATACTCTTCGTGTTGTTTCATATAGACCTTTGAATTACAGCCCAAACCGCAAAAGGAGAAAGGGATGGTCAGGTATCAGGAAATTGACCCACCCGAAACAGGTGACAAATATTTTCCTTTTAGAGGAGAATGAAGTGGTAAGGCCAAGGTATGAATTGCCTAAGTGTCTGGATTTCAAACGAACATCACTTAAAACATAGGTGGTCTCAGAAGTATGATGTATTCACTTGAGTTAGGATTGCATGATAACATCTGGGTTTTTGAGGTCCATATCCTTCTCTCTTTCCCTTTTTCATCCTTGGTACTCTCTCCTTAAGCTCTGACACCTGACCATACCATTCATAGAGGAAAAGAGGCTCCGCTTCAATTTTGGAAACTAGCGAACGTCTCAGGAAGTAAGTTGGCCTTCACGACTCCTCGGTCCTCTGTTGAACAAAGCCATGCATAGGTGGATCCTAACTCTCTTAGGTATTTTAACAGGTTTCAAATGGTTAATTCTTGCTCAAAAGAAGACCCATGGAAATGAATTCTCCCTTATTTTCCTATGGACTAGGACGTTGTGAAGGTTAAGAGAAAATTGGTCCAGAGCACTCAAAGCAAGTTGACAAGCTTCTATAACGAATATAAACAAATATAACCCCTAGTATTTTTTTACGCCAATTGATTTCCCCCACTCCACTTTTCAAAAGTAAAGTATAAGACAAATGGTGAAAGGAAATTCATAATTGATTTCCCCCATCTAGTCCAAAGAGATGATGAAAGGAAATTCAAAAAATGATTGCCCTCATATCAACATTTAAATGCAGGATTACAGTTTGGAGTGGTGAAAGGAAATTCAATAAAGGGAACTAGATAACTTCACCGGGGTACTGAACAGGCTCGTTGGTGGTGAAGAAATATCTAAGATATTTTGTAAGGCTGACATACTTAAATTATACTACACTCTGGTAATCAAAATTTTAGAAATTGGATCCACAACTCGAGTTCATGCAGGTCTCCCCGATTAAAAGCATGGAATTTACTTATTTTTGATGCAAGCTAAAACCTACTGGATCTGTTAATTTTCCTAAGATTGATTGGACCATCTTAAGCAGCTCCAAATTTAGTCTCGAGGAAGGGAAAGTTACAAAATGGACTGCCATTGATTTTAGGAAGCGTGTCAAGTTTTGGAAAGTTTTGGAATTAAAGTTGAAACGTCAATTTTCCTCTGCACCCCCTTTCCAAACGAAGATTCCCTAAAGCAAATTGATGAATCGATATGCCCTTTCATAGGCACTTGGTCTGTTGTCCTTCTCATTCCACAAGGATATGAGATCCCTAGTTGGAGCCTATGTTGGAGCCGCCTTTCTCTAAATACATGAAATTTTTTACTTAAGCCCAAAAACGTTGGATTTCGAGACTTTGTTTGTTTCACATTTCTACCCCCTAAAGTTGCAGTATCCCGAAGTGCGAAATCGCAAAAACCTTCCTAATTTTAATCACCATTACTAAAATACTAAGCGGGGCTTATCATCTCTTAGTACCTTGTACCCTCTCTGTCGGTAGTTATGCATTAAACATCTCTCAAGCCTCTGACTTGTGAAGTCATGAAGTTGTATTAAAGTTACCCAGGTTAGTATCAAGAACAAATAACTTTAAACCCTAGTTAGTCACTATCGTGATTTTGTGACTCGACGATTGTTTCCCCAAAGGGAAGAACCTTCGTAACCCCGATCCATGAAGTTGTATTTTTATTAATTAAGCATGGATTAATTAAAAGGCTTAAGTCAAATCACTTTTAATCAATTAACTCACACCATCACGATTTTGGGTTTTTAGGGTTCAGTGGCTAGGAGCGAAAACACCTGATGTGGCGAACACTGAAAAGGGGATTTGAAACTAAGTGAACCAAATTGAAAGAACTAAACCAGATTAATTAGCACCTTAAAAAAATTTTAACACACGCGGTTTATGGATGAAGTCTTTAATGATCCTGCATTTTTCAATGTTATGAATCGTCAAGCATTTATGGCATTTATCTAAATTGTAGTGAGATGATGGATCATAAAATATCATTTTTACTTCTAAATATTTCTATTAAGCGATTTGACCATTATGTTGGCAAGGACACCCATCGTCTTAAATGAACAAGATAGAGAGTTTTTCCTTCATTATTTCAGTTTTCATTCCTATTTGCATGTAGAGCCATTTCACCAGGATAATTGTTGTTTGTGTTTTCAATTTTTTCTACAGGAGGTCCAGTTGTAGTTTTCTCTATCATGGCTCCACAAAAATCTCCCAAGGTAGTTGTTGAGATTTCAGTTCAGGGTTCAGATGTTGTTTCTGATACCTCACCTGAAGTATTAATTATGTTAATACATGGTCATACTTTTCCAACATTCTGCAATCTGAGTTGGTAAACTGTTCGTATGATTCTAGAAACAATGAGAAGGATGACTTATCAACCAAATACAAAATCATCTCTCAAGTAGAGATGCAAAAAATAAAAGTGAGGCCCCAACTTCTTCCCTATTGTGATATGATCAGGTGGGTGTTGGACCATGTGGACATCCCAACTAGGATGATTAGCAGTGAACATAAGGTAACGATTAGGACTTTCATGCTAGAACATTTGTGGGCAATGTATAAATTGTCACCCACACCGAACCGTACTCACAATTCTAAATTTCTAGAAGGTTTCAAGAAGAAGGAGTGTGAGCAGTATGCCAAAATTTTATCCGATCTGATTAAAGATTAGGTCTCACACCCTACGAAATCTAGGGCTCATACTCACGGGATCTATTCAATCTCTTCCTTGGATCCACAATTCAAGTACATAGAGATGATGGCATGCAGGTTGTATGGGAAGGAGGACACTACCCATTTTTTCCTCCCATGGGTATCGCTAATTCATACAGTTGCTGAGGGTTTCTCCTTCGATTGGGCCAAACTGTGGTTTGACAGTCTAACCAGTCAAATTACCGAATATCGAACACAGAGGGCAAGTAAGAAAGCTTCTTCGTTATTTATGTATGCTTACATCATGGATGCCATCTGCTTCATGAAACCCTTCCCACTAATTGACTAGAGTTGGGCTCCATCTAATACAGAGCCTATTCATGTCTACCACTCGAATCTTTGGGAGGATAAAGAAAATGAATTCATCTATGAGATCTTCAACTGGATAAAGTGTCTATTTCTGAAGCAAATGCTAGGGATGAGGTGAGGAAAAGCCTTTAGAAAGCCTAAATATCCAATCTGCAGGAGATCAAGAAACTTAGATCCAACCTTGAGAATGTGTGCCAGTCAGCGCAAATAAGCCAAATGCAGGTAAGCCAACAAGGGTAGAAAATTATAGAGTTACAATTGAAATTGGATGTTGTCGAGAATCAAGTTTTAGACATAAAAATGTTCAGATGCCAAGTTGTCGAAATCTGACAGAAGGTATTAACGGCTGAACAACACTTTCTTGTAAAAGTGGGAACCATTCAAAACCACTTTCAGATGATAGATCACATGTTAGAAAATATTTCTTTGAGATAAAGAGAAATTGGGGCAGCTCGAGCTGCTTTCCAAGATGTTTGCATAGCTACGTCGAAGATAAATATAGTTGATAGCTCCAAATTATCCATCCCAGAACAAACTAGAGGGAATATCTTGCTGAAGGTCTGGGAGTAGAATATATCAGAAAGCAGGGAGAGAGCTAATGAGGTGATGAATTCTTGTGAGGAAACATTCTCCTTGATAAATAAAAGTTTGTTAGACCTTGATAAGGAAGGCAATGCTAGGACACTGGGAAAAATCAATATAGCTAAACATCTGCTGGACATCAAAGAAAACATGGAGAAAGAGCAAGTAGAGATATCCCAGATAATCCAGGTTGATATGGTCCAAGTGGACAAATGGCTAGTACAACCAAGTTTACAATTATGCTCTGTCATCATGGAAGATCGACAAGTAGGGAAAAGGTTTCCACAGTTGGCGAAAAGTTGTTACACATTTGAGGAAAGCATCCAAGTAGAACCTTCCAGGTTGATAGCCCAGTTGGTGGAAAGGTGTGTCATTTACATCGATCAGGTGAAGGGGCGGGTTTCTAGTGCTAAATAATGACAGATGTCAACTCGTTCTATTTCTGGAGACGTAAGAGTAGAGAAAGGAAGGTGCTCCGCCCTTACGAAGACAAAAGACAAAGAAGACAAAAGATGAGGAGATGAAATGCTCCATTTTTTCATTTGTAACTGACAAGTTTCCAGAACGATCGAAATTCTAAATGTTTAGAACTTTGTTTAAATATACATTTAGGAAGAGATAGATGGGGGGATTTTTTTGTTCAGTGGTAGATTGTTATAGAGAAAGTTCTTTTTAGCAAGGATTAATGCAAAGCGAATTGAAGACTCCATATTCTGTCAAGATTGAGTTATATGTTTTCCTCTGTTATTTCATGCTTCATGTCATTTTTTACATATACGTCTTTGATGAATGTTTTAGCTGCAATTTATTATAACTTCTACTGTGGTGATCAGGTTCTAGTTATCTGGTTATTTACATCTTTTCCTCTGTATCGACTACTAGTAGGTACAAGACCTGTGAATTACTTAGATCTCTACATTATATGCTTTCATCAAGGTATTTCTTTCTTTTCTTCTCCTGCTACAGCATGGGATTCCTCTGAAATTGATGCCCCATATTGTTGACAGATCTATGTTTTCACACTCGGTTTCAAGATTTTAACTCAGTTACGGAAAATGGCCTTCGATTTTGTTAAACCCTTTGATTGGCTTCATTGAATTTTCCTCGTGTAATCTAAAATTGAAATAAGCACTTTAAAACATCAACCCTCTTTTAAAACTCTGTTCTCCCCATGACTGTACCCATTGTAAGACATCCCAACATCGAACCTGACCTATCAGATCAAACCAACATCACTTTGAATCTTTTCAATATCATACTTAAGACTACCATCACCCGAACAGAGCTCAAACGTTCATGGGCCGCCATCGAATGAGATATCAACATTCAAGAATATTTGGAAGCTAGAAAAAGACAACTCAAATATCGGCCATAACTTCATCCCCCGAAGTTGTTTCTTCCCCTTTTTTCATTCACTCACTTTAGATGCTTAGACTCTACACTTTATAGCCTTAAGTGTAGACTCTGGAACAACAACTCTCACAACATTACTAGATTTGAAATCTTGTTACTGTACATAAAATTTTAAAATGTTAAACCTGAACACCCAACAAGATTTGGAAAAGGGATCTCATGGTGCATCAGAGCATCTTCACTAGGTAGGGAACTTCTTGTATCCCTTTACCTGTAATACTTCTTTAGTAAATCCAAATTGCAACACTTTGTTTCTCTACGAACTACTGTCGGATTACTGAGAGGGGGGGTGGTTCAGTAATAGAGTAATTAAAATATTTTTTCTTCAAATGTTATATCAATGTAGAATTATTATCCAATAATGAGAAGTAAGAAATAAACAACCACACACATACACAGTACACCAGTGTTTTATGTGGAAACCCAAATCGGGAGAAAACCACAGAATGCTTTTTCTTAGATGTCTTGAAGAATTACATTCATTGGAAGCATAAACTTCCTTTTTTTTTTAGCTGCAAATGGGAGGAGGATCCAACCCCCTAGTTTCTTAGGCTACAACCTCAAGGAAGCTCCAACTCCCCAATTATCTAGCTACAACCAAAAGGAGGCTGCAATCCCCAATGTTCTCTACCTACAACCAGAAGGTGGCTACAACCACTTGTCCTTGCCCCGTCCTGCCACCCTGAAGTAGAAGTAGAATGATGGAACCACTGTCACACTATCACCGTGAGATATACCATTGTAAAACTGTACCAATAGATCTGAACCATGCATCAATCTGTACCTCAACTTGTAATCAACATGTACCATAAACAAGTGCATCAACCATGCACAAACCTGTAATCAACCTGTACCATAAAAAAGTGAATCCAACCATGTACCAAGTATGTACCAAGCATGTTTCAACTACTCATCAACTATGAATCATCAATATGTACCAACATCATCAACTATAAACCTCATGTATGTGAGCCAACTCATCCACTACTTGTCTCAACCATGTACTCAACATGTACCACAACCAAAATTCCTCATCAAATTAATCATACAAATCTAATATGTAGCTCTCTAATAGGCCTTGTGTATATGATCACATTCCTGCAAACCTTCCTTAACTTTAAAAACAATAGACTATCATTTTCATCAAACTTTTCTTTAGTCTCACATGCCTAGTTTTGGATTAGTCAACAACCCTAACATGAAGTAATCATAACTTTGAACATCTAATGTATAAAGATTTGAAACTGATAGACAATGTTACTTAGTTTGTTTTATGCAATTCCTGCAAGTGTCACTACTTGGAACCTCTCAAAAAAGGAGTTATAGCAAAAATGGCATATATTGTTGAATTCTGGCTTATTCTAGAGAGCGATCTTGTAGAGTGTACCCCGCAAACAATATTTGATGAATTGATTTGAAAATATTAACCTGCATACTATATATAGTACCCTAACCAATGCATTTTGTCCCACTAAATTTGGATCTGTTATGAATAAGTTATAACATTTGTACCCTAAACACCTGATTTTTACTAGTTTTGGGACTGGCCACAAACCCTATTTTCCACAGAGTGTAACTCCCAAAATACAACGAACCACAATATGATTTTTTTACCAAAGATACTTGGATATGTTTTCTCACTTTCATATAAATTTCACGGTCTGAATCATTATATAAAAAATGTTATAGCAAAAATGGTGAGATGACCTGTAAATAACATACCTTAGACAACACCATCAAAAGAATTTATCCTTCCTTGCATTTCAGCCTTCTTTTCTTCACCTTCACTCAAAATTATGGTTTAGATATCCTTGTTTACCTCAGACACATATAGATATTCAATATCCTCAAGTTTGATTCAAATGAGAGATCCTTGACTCTTATTTATACTCTCCAAGTAGCTTCCTTAAAAACATCTTCTAAGTCACTTGGCCCACATTCCTTATTTTAGGGTTGGGTCCACTTCTAATTTCTCGATTAAATTTATTATTAAAATAATTTATTTTGTATTCACTCTGAATTATAATACACTCATCACTTCACTTTATTATTTACCTTTTAAAATCTCTTAAACCACTTTGACTACTTTGACCTTTTGGGGCTTCTA
>JZKD02S2016613.1:153920-174467 GCA_000966675.3 Picea glauca
CATGTAATATCCATATAGAATAGTATTATCTGAAAATATATCATAACTCATACCATTACCCATCAAACAAACTTGGGTCCATTACCCAAACTTGGGGTCTCCAACTTCTCATGGCTATAACTCTCTAACCATGATGAATTATTTGATGTTCCACATACCACCGGAAATGACATGACAAGCACTATCCATCTAGGATATGTTTCCTGACAAATTCACTTTCCTTCATCTCATTATTCTACAATTAGGCATGGGTTCTCTTACTCCACAAAGTGTCTTCCCGTGAGGGCTTTCACCATAATGGGACCACTTTGGATTTCATCCATATTTACTTCTTATAAACCATGAAAAAACAATAGTGAGTCATATTTACATCAAACAATATCGGATCCATTACCTAAACCTTTGTGCTACAGGGATTTCATCAAGGGTTGACATCAATGACAACCAACCTTAATCAACAACTACATCATCTGTAAATCCAACCATGAAAAGAAGACTAATGCCCAGTGCTTTGAAAAAGAAAATCCTTGTTTGGATATGAACTAGCATTTCCATTTGACACATTAAAGTTCCAAAAGACTTCAATTTATTCCTTCCCATGTTTTTCCTTACATACCTGCATCCATTAATTACAAGGCAACATTAATACACAGAAGACAATAAACGGGGCAGCAATAAAAAATAGTTTTCCCATTTACAAAACTCACTAGAATTAAATGCATATTGATGTTGTGCAGGAATATTCTAGTCCCTATAGCTTTCTTAGAATATCATTATCTTATCATCTCAACTTATGAGAACAAGAGATAAATAATGAATCGTTGGAATGTTGCTCATGAAACATTGAATATCCTGCAAAACATGGCATGAACCTGTACATGATGCTTTCTATACTTGTTGAATGCCAAATACCTAAATTAGCACAGAGACACCAATGATAATATTACCCAACTTAAATAAACAGGTTATCCCATTATTTTCCCACAAAATAAATGTTGAAAGAACATTATTAGTTCATACATCAAAACAACTAATGGAGAATGGAACTCTAGACAACTTTCTAGTGCCTTTACTGCAATGCCTCAATGGTTACTTTTACACAAAATGGAGCTTGTGTACTAAGATCCCCGCTATGGGTGCCCCAAAGTAGGCTCTAGGGGTAACCAAGGAATCTAGTAATTCTATGGTTATGAATGCGAATGCAGTGCCATGTGACTTGTTACTACCCAACGTTGCACTTAAGCTATAAATCCCTAATAATGGGTGCAACTATAGAGGAAACAAAGAAGGGCTATCCAATATCACCACAATAGCACCTTCCCTCTCTTTAGGTTGACTCTCCTCCGGCACAAATGGTGTATCCACAAGGATAGGATTACGAAATATGTCCTTAAGGGTCAATGTAAATTCCAGATTGAGTAAAACAAAATATTGATTTTTATGCTATATTTTGGGCGGTTGAAAGGGTACACTAGTTCCAAACATCCAATTTGAGCAAATGGAGTCAAGGGTTATTTATAGGGTTCAATTTCTATGAGATGAGAATGAGTGATAATGCTTCTACAACATGTTAAAAATCAGACAATGATGATTGTTCTAGATTGCAAAACGTTACTATGAGGGACCCTTCCAAAGGTGCTCCTATTTTATATAGGAGGTGTTTTTTTACTATAAACCATGAATATTCTCTATCTTTCAATGAAGCGACAGCATCAAGTAAATATAATTTAAAAAAAAAAACAAGAAGAGAAATGGATAAGAAATACCTCAACCAAACCTTTCCCCTAATGGAAAAATAGTCTTTTATATGAATTTCTTTGCAACAAAATTTTAACACCCATAAGAATAGAAATATGGGTGAAAATGAAGAACCTCACATGAAAAATAACCCTTAAACTTTATGGCCTTCATAAGATCTTCAAATCTATCCCAACAATATTTCTCCAAACTTTCAAAAATCACTACAATGAGAGAGCTTCTCTTTATATATAGATCTAGCTCAAATCCCTCAATAATAAAATAATAATAAGCTAGTTCTACATCCATAATCTCTCTTAGGAAGAATAAAAATAGCATATCTCCTAACTACCTCCAATAGATAAGTCAAAATACATAATAAAATAGAAGGACAAATAAATGGGAATGCCACTTGTCCTCTCCTCAAGAAAGACACCTCCTTAGATTGAACTTGTTTGACCCTGTAAGATATCTCATTGAAACATTTGCAACATCATCCAAAGGAATGTTCATCAAGAAAATCCTCAAACTACTCCACAATGCAAAATCCAAGGGAGCGCTCCACTAAATTGGGGGGTCGACCATCATGAAATGTCAACAAGATGCCCAAAATAGTAAAACAAGCTAAGGCACTCTCTCTAATGAAGCAACAAACTCCCCCAATGGATGGATCTCATGGATAGACATGCAATAAATGCCCAATGGTTGTTATAACAAACTCCTCAAGAGTAGGTGGCCTCAAATTATATTCACAGAGTATAGATCCATGTGCATAGCGACCATATCTGGGAAAAAATAGAATGATTTTATGTTTAGTTGGGCCCAAACAACATATTTTTTATTGGGATGATAGTTTTCTAACATATGCCATTCTCCCATTGCATATCACTATACAGGGACAAAAAAAAGTGGAGCTGGATGTGGCACACTTGTGCCTGCTGTTAGATCTTTGCCTGCTCTAGGAAATCTAGATTTTGAACACAATGATGGGAAGCCACGACACAAAGTTGGCCAAATAGTGAAAGAAAAGCGAGAGTGGCAACATAGACGCACTCACAAATTTCCTTTGTGTCTTTTGATTGATAACTTCCCAACATTTTCCTTGGCTGTCATGGAAAATGAAAAGCAACCTGAAAACGATGGTTGGGGCTCTACAGAGCCAACTTAATGATGCAATGAATACCCTCCATGAATGAAGAAGATGACCCTACTCTTGATGTGAGTCTAATCCTGGCAACAACCTAAATGATTATCTTGGATATGTGCTATCACTTTGTTTTGTGCATTGATTGCACGAATTTATGTTTATTTTTATTTTATTCCAAGTGGTTTTTTGAGGACAATAATTTTATTGTTGTATGCCAAGGTGGCAATTTTGATAGAACTTATGATCTGGACAACTTTGATAGCTTCTAGGGATTTTGTAGGTTACTCTTTGTTAGCTTGTGGTGGCTTCCATACTGCCCTATTTTTCGTGTAAAAATATCCAAATTGTAAATACTTGCATATATTAATAGTTAAAGGAAGATTTCTTTAATAAAATTATTCATAAAACTTTTCAAACTTAAGTTGAGCCTACGGATAATTAAAAGATATTCCTAGAAATATTGCTTGTTTTTCAAAACTTCAGATAGCTTGTTGCAACACACAACAACATTTTGTAGCAACACATTCACAAGCATATACAATAAATTCTAGTGCATCCTTGAGTGCTTGAACTCTTGTTGTCGATGGAAATGTTTTACCTTCATTTCTTAGTAAAAAATGTGGGTACATTTCAACTTCTTCAAACGTTAGAGGGACCAATTCTTCGGTCTTTCAAGGTACTACTCCTATCATTAACTTATTTAGGCCATTGTAGTAATGTCATGTCTTGAGCCTTCTATGCCTGTTGTACTGGGGTAAAACTTACACCAATCCAAACTTGAGTCTTATTTCCAGCTTCACATGATTCTTGGTGGTTGGAATTGCAGTTTGTGCATATAATCCAGAGGACTTATAATTATAACTAATTTACACAATTGAGGCAGTTTATTAGGTTGCAATGTGCATTTTATTCTACTCCATTCTTGTATATTTCTTTCTTGTATGACCAATGTGAACTAGAAGCTAATTTGAATCGAAGTTCATGTGACTACAGGGTTCATTTGGAGCAAGGAACTGTACTTTATTTGATTGATAAGAATGGGGTTGTGAAGGGTGTAAAGTACAAGTCTACAGCTGGCAAGGAACTTGAAACATTTTCTCCTCTTACTGGTGTTTGTGATGGGTGATTTTCAAATCTGAGGCCCTCACTTTGCAATCCAAATGTGCTTATTTCTATTATTTGCCACAATGTTTTATTTTGTTTAAAGATAAGATAACAAACCGGTGGCTTTGTTGGTGCAATAAAAATGCCATAAGTTAGAAGAAGACTTATTCATGTGGGCTATGTGAAGAATTTTGTCTTTTATTGAAAAAAAAATTACATTGTGTTTCATCACAAATTTAAATGAAATGAAATGCAATATAAAAAAATACTTTTTTCAAGAATAGAAAAAATACTAAAACACTGAAAAAATAAATCTTAGTTTTAACCATCTTGTTAAGACATGCAGTGCATATTATCATGCACTTGTCTGAATCTTTATTGTTGTTCAATGTTTTCAATTAAGATTTGTGAAATCAATGTCTGATTAGGTTTGGTATTGATGTTAAATGTGGACTAAAATTCATGAGTTTGTAGGTTTTAGCAAATCAAGTGAGATGATATTTGTGTAGGTATATGGGAGTAATGATCTCATAGAATCTTTTGTGATGCACAATATAGATGAAATAAATCATATGTATACATATTTATTAAGAGAAGGAAAACATTAGTCTCCCATGGGTCACAAAGACTTGTTTTTGTGGATAGTGATGATGGCATCCAAGTTTTGAAAAGGTTTCTTTTGTAGAGACTGTGGAGCTATCTATACATCAAGGATGGTTGAAAATATTTTAGACCTATAGTAAGCCCTAAGAAATATCATATCAATCATGTGAATCATATATATGTAGATCACTATAGGCATTCATAATTAATGAAGTGGATGTTAATTGCTGAAGCTGAATTTGACTCAACATTGACAAACTATGCTAATCTGCATTGATAATTTGGGCATGCCCTAGAGGTCATAGCATGGTTTCATAAATGGGGCATGCCCAAGAGGTCGTGACATGATATAAACAAGGCATACCCAAGAAATCATGTCATGGCTTCATACACTGGGCATGCCTAAGAGATCATGGCATGACTTCATAAACTAGGCACATCCATGAGGTTATGACATGCCTAAGAGGTCATGACACGATAAGATTTGAGAACCAAAAAGATGATATTGTTTTTTCCCAACAAGATGTATTTTAATAAGGATCTCACTAGATTCCAAGTGGAAGAACTTAAAAAGGAACTTGCCATGTTTTTTGTTGCTAGGAAGGGTAATAAATGGATGGTTGTTGTTGATTAGGGCCTAGATTAGTGATTTTCCTCCTCTGGGTTAGCCACATCCATGGTCTTCTGAGTGATACATCCCAAGAGGCTTCGGGATATATACATTGCCTATTGGAAGTGTAATGGGATTTTGTGGTCATCTCCAAGAACCTTTCAGGATGTCATTACTAGGTGTGATCTTATCTTCCCACTAAGATTCATGAGAGCCTTGAATGGGACTTGTCCCTAGTTATTAGATATCATTAGGCTATAGAATTTATAATATGCATATAGAGATCTAGTAATGTTTGTGTTCCTAGTGGTGTTTCCTGTCTCATTCAACATTGCTTCCTCTCCAAGGTTTCCATGATGATGTTTGAGAAACACTCTAGTGTTTAGATTATTCGTATTTGAATTTAGAGCCCCCCCACTCTTTCAATATGGTCCATTTCAATTTGAAAGATCTTATGTTGTGGAAAGTTCTTAATCCCAAATATTCCTATCCAGGCATCCCTGTAGTAGACATCCACATAAGAAATCAACCGACAGCCTGATATAAAACACTTTGATTAACCTAGGAGCAGCCATCAATGCCATTACTAAATAAACCTTGGAAACTAAAGGTCAAAAATCTATGAAGGCAAACCCCTACTGTTCTCCAAATGACTGATTGATATACTGTTAAGCCAGAAGGGATGTTGGAGGACACTATGGTCTCAATAGACTCCTGTGAGCCCCCTTTAACCATAGCTCAACCATAGCTCAACTAGCCTACTGTCAACCATAGCTCTCATCAAACATAAGGGTGAAAAATAACATTCACAAATATGGGTGGTAAATAAATTTGTTTCTAACAATTCCTTCAAAAAGGTTCATCTTTTGAGTTCCAAGTTAGGGCATATTGCCCTACCTTCCTCAACTTCAGTAGTGATGAAAACAGAAATTAGTTCTATCAAACTTTTCTTTTGAAATGCACCCAACCTCCCAACTTGTATAATATATAGAAGTTTACAAAATCTAGCATAGATGGAACAGTTCTACAATGAAGAAACTCTTAATCATATCTCTAATCAAACATAAAGTTCAAAAATAAACTTCAAAAGTATGGGTGGCCATTCAAACAAATGTCCATTTGAACATATTCTGTATTTTCAATAAAAAATGACAGGTAGATAGAGAATGAGGTTTAATATTCAACATTTTCAATAAAAAAATGGCAGGTAGATAGTGAATCAGGTTTGATCCATAATATGCAGAAGGCTAATTTGATCATTTTTCTAGAAAAATCAAAGAAAAGAACTAAAATGCATTTGGATTGCCTACTAGTCAGAAGGAATGTCAAAATGAAGTTGATTCCCACTCCAATATTATGTATGGAGTTGATTAATAAACGTTCTTATGTTTAAGACTGAATCAATTCTAGAAGGATATAGCTATCCATAATGTCGTGATGTCATCCTCAAACCCTCATACTATCCCATTGAACTTCCCACCATGTGTGAAGTAATAGCACTCACAAACACTATCCCTTGAAGAGGAGACAAATGTATTTGATGTTTAGCTTTAAGAAACATTTGGACAAGACTCGAGGAACATACAGACATGAGTCATAATTGTATAGCCTTTGAAAGGAGTTATCAACATAGTTTTGCACAACCCCGGATGGGGTGCCACACAGATCTCCCGAGACACGTGGTGTGGAGCCAGGTTTGTCCTTAAATGAGGTCGACTGACTCCCATTTCCTCAGCATTAAGGATGGTAGTGGACTTTAGCTACTGCCCTCCTGAAACAAGACTTTCCCCTCGCATGTGCAGTTTAGTTATGACACTCATCCATGCAGAGGGATTAATGGAACTGAATGTCTCGTTGACCCTCCTTCTCTTAGCGTGTCCACACCATGTATTTCTCCACTTCATTTTCTCTCTACACCTGAGTTGTAGCTGGAATCCATGGAGTAGCCATCTTCCTGCCTTCAACAGGCCTCCCACCTACATCCCTAGCTTGATGCCTCATGAACGAGGAAAGCCTCGTTGAGGATCAACCTGACATTCCTATGTCGCTCGACAAAAGCGCATGAAAAAAATGGAACATGCATTTTCCATTGCGCATACCCAACTTCAATGTAGCAGAATTGGATGTAATGTGCCTCCAGTTGCAACAGTCACTGTGGAGCCTCCAGTTGAAACAATCATTGTGGAGCCTCTAGTTGTAGCATCCAACATGGAGCATCCCATGGCATATGTCATAGAGGAAATCCCATAGGATCCTTTTCAAGAGACTTCGAAGCTTCTCCTTTTCTGCCAGACAATTGGGATCCACCAAGTGATTTCAGAGTGGGAGCCTCCTTCTTTAGCCCCGAGGATTATCATGGTGGTAAAATGGTGGTGACACGGGAAGAATACTTCACCTGCTATATGGAAGAGGAGACCCCAATAGACTTGGACCCTCAGGATGTAGAACTGAAATGTAATGGGAAGGAAAACTCAAGCGATCCAGTGGAGGCAGAGGCAATCGAGTGTAGTGGAAAGGCCAAGGAGGATGGCACAATCTTCATGCCACCTCCCATCTCTTGCATGAAAAATCAATGGACTAACCTGCCATCCCTACTCCATCCAGACGTGCTCAATTTTTGTTTTGACTTGAGGAGATAGATGACGGACCACACATATCATGGCACCCTCATGTGCCAGCATGGGGACATGCTCTTCAACACCTATTCCAATGTGCCACCAGGACAAAGATGCCCAACCTGCCTACAACACTTTGTCATTCCAACCAAAGCACATTCTCCGGATGCATACACCACCTTAGATGCCACCGAATATTAGCTATGGTCCTGTTCAAAGCTCACATGCTCTTTTTCATAGTTTTTTATATGATTCTAGTTACATCCTGTAAGACACTATGCACAGTTAAGACATTGACACACCATCAATCATGGTTTCCATCGGGCAAGATTGATGGAAAACTATTCTTCCTTGAACAAGGGTTAACTCTATTTTGGTTTCCAATTAATCGACGGAACGAAGGGAAATCCAGAAACAATTTTACTTTTTGATACTTAATATAGAAGGAAATTCCCACCTTTTTACTTAAAAAAAAAAACATAGTTCTGCACAAATCACTTTGAGGTCAAATAGAATAGGGTAACACCCCATGATCTAAAGCACATATTAAGCATGAGAAACAACATTGCAAAAATATCTTTAGCTCCTTATGTTACCCATTAAATGGGATTCTTTTCATTAATTTATTAAATGCCTAGTACTCAAAGTCAAATGCACATGATAACCATCATATACATGAAAATAATGGGAGTTGAACATATGGTACAATAGGTAGGCAATGTTGTTAATATAGATTAGAGTAGTGAAAGGAAAAGTTGGAGAAACATGTAGAAATATATTTCAGTTCATTTGCCAATGATAATATTACCCAACTTAAAGAAATAGGTTAGCCCATTATTTGCCCACAAAATAAATGTTGAAAGAACCTTATTAGTTCATACATCAAAACAACTAATGAACAAAGGAACTCCAGACAACTTTGTAGTGCCTTTATTGCAATGCCTTGATGGTTACTTTTACCCAAAATGGAGCTTGTGTACTAAGATCCTTGCTATGGGTGCCCCAAAGTAGGCTCCAGGGGAAACCAAGGAATCTGGTAATTCTAAGGTTATGAATGTGAATGTGGTGCCATGTGACTTATTACTACCCAACGTTGCACTTAAGTTATAAAACCCTAATAATGGGTGCAACCATACAGGAAACTAAGAAGATCTATCCAATATCACCACAATAACACCTTCCCTCTCTTTAGGTTGACTCTCATCCGGCACAAAGGGTGTATCCCCAAGGATCGGATTACTAAATCTGTCCTTAAGGGTCAATGTAAAATCCAGATTGAGTAAAACAAAAGATTGATTTTTATATTATATTTTGGGTGGTTGAAAGGGTAGACTAGTTCCAAACATCCAATTTGGGAAAATGGAGTCAAGGGGTATTTAGAGGGTTCGATTTCTATGGGATGAGAATGAGTGATAATGCTTCTACAACATGTTAAAAATCAGACAATGATGGTTATTCCAGATTGCAAAACGTTACTATGAGGGACCCTTCCAAATGTGCTCCTATTTTACATAGGAGGTGTGTTTTTACTATAAACCATAAATCTTCCCTATCTTTCAATGAAACGATAGCATCAAGTAAATCTAATTTAACAACAAAAACCAGAAGAGAAAAGGATAATAAATACCTCAACCAAACCTTTCCCCCAATGGAAAAACCGTATTTTATATGAAGTTCTTTGCAACAAAATTTTAGCAACCATAAGAACAAAAATATGGATGAAAATGAAGAACCTCACATGCAGAATAACCCTTAAACTTTATGGCCTTCACAAGATCTTCAAATCTATCCCAAAATTATTTCTCCAAAATTTCAAAAACCACTACAATGAGATAGCTTCTCTTTATATAGAGATCTAGCTCAAAACCCTCAACAATAAAATAATAATAAGCTAGTTCTAGAACCATAATCTATCTTAGGAATAATAAAAATAACATATCTCCTACTACCTTCAATGGATAAGTCAAGATACATAATAAAATAGACAGACAAATAAATGGGAATGCCACTTGTCCTCTCCTCAAGCAAGACACCTCCTTAGTTTGAGGTTGTTTGACCCTATAAGATATCTCATTGAAACATTTGCAAGGTCATCCAAAGGAATGTTCATCAGGTAAATCCTCAAACTATTCCACAATGCAAAATCCAAGGGAGCACTCCACTAAATAGTGGGGTTGACCATCATGAAATGTCAACAAGATGCCCAAAATAGTAAAGCAATCTAAGGCACTCTCTCCAATGAAGCAACAAAATACCCCAATGGATGGATCTCATGGATAGACATGCAATAAATGCCCAATGGTTGTTATAAAAACCTCCTCAAGAGTAGGTGGTCTCAAATTATATTCAAAGAGTATAGATCCATGTGCATAGCGACCATATCTGGGAAAAAATAGAATGATTTTATGTTTAGTTGGGCCCAAACAACATATTTTTTATTGGGTGGATAGTTTGCTGAAATATGTCATTCACCCATTGCATATCACTACACAGGGCCAAAATAAAGTGGAGTTGGATGTGGCACACTTGTGCCTACTATTAGATCTCTGCCTACTCTAGGCAATCTAGATTTTGAACACAGTGATGGGAGGCCATGACACAAAGTTGGCCAAATAGTGCAATAAAAGTGGGAGTGGCAACATAGATGTACTCACAAATTTCCCTTTTGTCATTTGACTGATAACTTCCCAAATATTTCCTTGGCTATCATGGAAAATTAAAGGCAACCTAAAAATGATGGTTGGGGCACTATAGAGACAACTTAATGATGGGGCAAAGACCCTCCATGAATGACGAAGATGACCCTACTCTTGATGCAAGTCTAATCTTGACAACAACCTAAATGATTATCTTGGATATGTGCTATCACCTTTTTTTGTGCATTGATTGCACAACTTTAAGTTTATTTTTCTTTTATTCCAAGTGGTTTTTTGAGGACAATAGTTTTATTGTTGTATGCCAAGGTGGTAGTTTTGATAGAAATTATGATCTGGACAACTTTGATAGCTTCTAGGGATTTTGTAGGTTACTCTTTGTTAGCTTGTGGTGACATCCATGCTGCCCTCTTTTTGGGGTAAAAATATCCAAATTTTACATACTTGCATATATTAATAGTTAAAGGAAGCTTTATTTACTAAAATTATTCATAAAACTCTTCAAACTTAAGCTGAGTCTGTGGATAATTAAAAGATTTTCCTAGAAATCTTGTTTGTTGTTCAAAACTTCAGATAGCTTGTTGCAACACACAACAACATTTTGCAGCAACACATTCATAGGCCTATACAATAAATTCTAGTTCACCCTTGAGTGTTTGAACTCTTGTTGTCGATGGAAATGTTTTACCTTCATTTCTTTGTAAACAATGTGGGTACATTTCAACTTCATTATACGTTAGAGGGACCAATTCTTTAGTCTTTCAGGGTACTACTCCTATCATTAACTTATTTAGGCCGTTGTAGTAATGACATGTCTTGAGCCTTCTATTTCTGTTGTACTGGGGTAAAACTTACACTAATCCAAACTTGGGTCTTCTTTCCAGCTTCACATGATTCTTGGTGGTTGGAATTGCAGTTAGTGCATATAATCCAGAAGACTTAGATTTATAACTAATTTACACAATTGAGGTAGTTTATTAGGTTGCAATGTGCATTTCGTTCTGCTCCATTCTTGTATATTTCTTTCTTGTATGACCAATGTGAACTAGAAGCTAATTTGAATCGAAGTTCATGTGACTGCAGGGTTCATTTGGAGCAAGGAACTATACTTTATTTGATTGATAAGGATGGGGTTATGAAGGGTGTAAAGTACAAGTCTACAGCCAGTGAGGAACTTGAAACATTTTCTCCTCTTACTGGTGTATGTGATGGGTGATTTTCAAATCTGAGGCTCTCACTTTGCAATCCAAAGGTGCTTATTTCTATTATTTGCCACAATGTTTTCTTTTCCTTAAAGATGAGATAACAAACCAGTGGCTTTGTTGGTGCAATAAAAGTGCCATAAGTTAGAATAAGACCTATTCATGTGGGCTATGTGAAGAATTTTGTCTTTTATATAAAAAAAAATTACATTGTGTTTCATCAAAAATTTAAATGAAATGAAATGCAATATAAAAAAAAATACTTTTTTGAAGAATAGTGAAAATACTAAAAAACTGAAAAAATAAAGCTTAGCTTTAACCCTCTTGTTAAGACATTTGGTACATATTATCATGCACTTGTCTGAATCTTTATTGGTGTTCAATGTTTTCAATTAAGATTTTTGAAATCAATGTTTGATTAGGTTTGGTATTGATGTTAAATGTTGACTAAAATTCATGATCTTGCAGGTTTTAGGAAATCAAGTGAGATGATATTTGTGTAGGTATATGGGGGTAATGATATCATAGAAGATTTTGTGATGAACAATAGAGATGAAATATATCATATGTATACATATTTATTAAGAGAAGGAAAACATTAGTCTACCATGGGTCACAAAGATTTTTGTTTGTGGATAGTGATGATGGTATCCAGGTTTTGAAAAGGTTTCCTTTGTAGAGACTGTGGATCTATATATACATCAAGGATGGTTGAAAATATTTTAGACCTATAGTAAGACCTAAGAAATATCATCTCAATGATGTGCATCATATATGTATATCACTATAGGCATTCACAATTAATGAAGTGAATGTTAATTGCTGAAGCTGAATTTGACTCAACATTGACAAACTATGGTAATCTGCATTGATAATTTGGGCATGCCCTAGAGGTCATAGCATGGATTCATAAATGGGGCACTCCTAAGAGGCCATGACATAATATAAACATGGCATACCCAAGAAATCATGTCATGGATTCATAAACTGGGCATCCCCAAGAGATCATGACATGGCTTCATAAACTGGGCACATCCACGAGGTTATGACATGCCCAAGAGGTCACGACACGATGAGATTTGAGAACCAAAAATATGATATTATTTTTTCCCAACAAGATGTATTTTAATGAGGATCTCACTAGATTCTATGTGGAATAACTTAAAAAGGAACTTGCCATGGTTTTTCTTGCTAGGACGGGTAATAAATGGATGGTTGTTGTTGATTAGGGCCTAGATTAGTGATTTTCCTCCTCTGGGTTAGCCACATCCATGGTCTTTTGAGTGATAGGTCCCAAGAGTCTTGGGGCTATCTGCATTGCCTATTGGAAGTGAAATGGGATTTTTTGGTCATATCCAAGCACCTTTCAGAATGTCATTACTAGGTGTGATCTTATCTTCCCACTGAGATTCATGAGAGCCTTGAATGGGCCTTATCCCCAGTTATTAGATATCATTGGGCTATAGAATTTATAATAGGCATATAGAGATCTGGTAATGTTCATGGTCCTAGTGGTGTTTCCTGTCTCATTGAACATTGCTTCCTCTCCAAGGTTTCCATGATGACATTTGAGAAACACTCTAGAGTCCAGATTATTTGTATTTGAATTTAGGGCCCCAAACATTTTTAAGATGTGACATTGCAATTTGAAATATCTTATGCTAGGGAAAGTTCTTAATTCCAAATATTCCTCTCCAAGCATCCCTGTAGTAGACATCCACGTAATAAATCAGTCGATAGCCTGATATAAAACACTTTGATTAACCTAGGAGAAGCCATCAATGTCATTACTAAAGAAACCATGGAAAAACTAAAGCTCCAAAATCTATGAAGGAAAACCCCTATTATTCTCCAGATGACTGATTGATATACTCTTAAGCCATAAGGGATGTTGGAGGAAACTGTGGTCTCAATAGAATCATGGGAGCACCCTCCAGACTTCATGGTGCTACAGACAAAATGTAGACTTGATGACTTTCCTTTGATCCTTGGTAGAACTTTGCTGGCAATAGTTGATGCTTAAAATAGTTTTAGATAAGGAGATATGACTATCACTCATGGTCAACCTCTCAAGAAATTCATTTTGTATACTCCAGCTAAACCATTCCTAGAGACTGAGGAAAATAGAGTTTTAACAACCTCATTTGTGCTTTGTCTTTGATAGAAGAAACTTGTCTCCCCATTGGCCCAAATTATCATTTCATGAGCATAGTGTTCATCTTCTACATCATTGTTAGAACATGTTCCTATTGATATTGGAATTATTTGGGAGCTTTAAAATCATTGAGAAATGATTGGAGACATCATGAACACTTCAGGTTTAAGTTTGAAGCTTGAATTTGTAGTCTTGTATGCAGATTGGGGTAAGTTAACACATATCTCATTGTTTCAATTGAATTAAGGAAATGAATGGAAAGTGATTTCAATTGGAATGAATAGAGTTCTACTCCATTGGCACCGATATTTCTTTGTTATTTACAATGTTGACATTTGTCTTTGAATAAAGGATATGTCTTCAATTGGAGTTTGTCGATTTTAAACCCTTGTCATTGTAAAAGTATCCATTGAATCACTTCCATACCATTCCACATTATCATCTATGTGTTTGTTGTGCATAATTAGTGCTCTTACAACACAAAATCCTTTCAATATGCTATACAATCATTGCATGTTTTTTTGCCTATGTGAAGCTTCGTCACCAGGTTCAAAAAATTTCAATCTAGGTTGGGGGAAATTCAATTTGTTTTATTCAATAACGACATTGACTTTCTCAAAATCTTGCAAAACATTAACCCTCCAAAAGGTAGGTTGTTACACAATTATTTTGTTGTTTTGGTGGATAAATCCAGGGAGTGAGCCACCTCGTGAATGTTTCAAAAGAATTCACCCCTATCACCTATTTGTTGTCTTCATACAAAGTCCCAGAGTTTTCCAATCTTTGCAATCACATTGAAGTATTTTTGGCCTAAAATTGCTCAAGACTTGTAGGTTTTTAATAATTTAAATTGTCAATGACATTTGATCTCTATTTCTCTCAGTGGTAGTATTGAAATCTACATTTTCTCAAATTTTTTGCTACCAAGGTTTTAACTAGAACTTTATATATGGAGGGCATTAATCTTGTTCATTTTCCACCCCAAGGTTGCCTCTGCAATGTACTTTTTGGAATGTATTTTTCCAACACTATAGAGATGCTACTCAAAGTTCAAAGCATAGTCCTTGAATTTTTTTTTATATAATTCAATCTAATTCTTGTCCTTGAGAAGAAAAAAATTAGACTATATAGAGAATGGCATATTTTTTAAAATGAACACTAACATCAATCTTTAACAATTCCTTCAAGAAGTTTGATCCTTTTGGTTCCAAATTAAAAGGTATATTGGTTTGCCTTCCTAAACTTCAGCAGTGAGGAAAATGGCTATTAGTTCTATCAAACTTTGCTTGAGAAATGTAGTCAACCTCCCAAATTGCATAATCAAGAGAACTTCACGAAGTCAAGCGCATATGGAAAAGTACTACCAACTAGCCTACTCTCAACCATAGCTCTCATCAAACATAAGGGTGAAAAATAACATTAACAAATATGGGTGGTAAATAACTTTTTTTTCTGACAATTCCTTCAAAAAGGTTCATCTTTTGAGTTCTAAGTTAGGGCATATTTCCCTTCTTTCCTCAACTTCAGTAGTGATGAAAAAGGAAATTAGTTTTGTCAAACTTTTCCTTTGAAATGCACCCAACCTCCCAACTCGTATAATCGATAGAAGTTCACAAACTCCAACATAGATGGAACGGTTCTACAATCAAGCAACTCTTAATCATAGCTCTCATCAAACATAAAGGTCAAAAATAAACTTCACAAATATGGGTGGCCATTCAAACAAATGTCCATTTGAACATATTCAGTATTTTCAATAAAAAATGACAGGTAGATAGAGAATGAGGTTTAATATTCAACATTTTCAATAAAAAACAGCAGGTAAATAGTGAATCAGGTTTGATCCATAATATGCAGAAGGCTAATTTGATCATTTTTCTAGAAAAATCAAAGAAAAGAATTGAAATGCATTTGGATTGCCTACTAGTTGAAAGGAATGTCAAAATGAATTTGATTCCCACTCCAATATTATGTATGGAGTTCATTAATAAATGTTCTTCTATTTATGATTGAATCAATTCTAGAAGGAGGTAGCTACCCATAACGTCATGATGCCATCCTCGAACCCTCACACGATCCCATTGAACTTCCCACCATGTGTGAAGTAATAACACTTACAAACACTATCCCTTGAACAGGAAACAAATGTATTTGATGTTTATCTTTAAGAAACATTTGGACAAGACTCGAGGAACAGACGAACACGGGTCATAATTCTATTGCCTTTGAAAGGAGTTATCAACATAGTTCTGTAAAACCCCATATGGGGTGCCACATAGACCTTTCGAGACACATGGTGTGGAGCCAGACTTGGCCTAAAATGAGTTCGATCGACTCCCATCCCCTCAACATTAAGGATGGCAGTGGACTCTAGCTACCACCCTCCTGAAACAAGACTTTCCCCTCGCATGAGCAGTCTAGTTATGACGCTCCTCCACGCAGAGGAATTAATGGCACCGAATGTCTAGTCATCCTTCCTTCTCTTAGAATCCCCACACCATGTCTTTCTCCACTTCATTTTCTCTCTACACCTAAGTCGTAGCTGGAAGCCTTAGAGAAGCCATCTTTCTTCTTTCAGCAGACCTCCCACCTACATCCCTAGATTGATGCCTCACGAGTGAGGAAATCCTCATCAAGGATCAACCTGGCATTCCACTCGGCAAAAGCGCATGCAAAAAATGGAATAGGCACTTTCCATTGCCCAGACCCAACTTCAATATAACAGAATTGGATGTAATGTGCCTGTGGTTGTACTAGTCATCGTGGAGCCTCTGGTTGCAGCAATCATTGTGGAGCATCTGGTTGCATCATCCAACTTGGAGAATCCCATGGCATACATCGTAGAGGAAATCTCAGAGGAGCCTTTTCAGGAGACTTCGAAGCTACTCCTTTTCACAGTGTAGACAATTGGGATCCACCAAGTGATTTCAGAGTGGGAGCCTCCTTCTCTAGCCCCAAGTATTATTATGGCAGTAAAATGGTGGTGACATAGGAAGAATACTTCACCTGCTATGTGGAAGAGGAGACCCCAATAGACTTGGACCCTCAAGATGCAGAACATAAGCGGAATGGGAAGGAAAACTCAAGCGATCCAGTGGAAGTAGAGCCAAGCGAGTATAGCGGAAAGGCCAAGGAGGATGGCGCAATCTTCATGCCACCTCCCATCTCTTGCATGCAAAATCAATGGACTAACCTGCCACCCCTACTCCATCCTGACCTACTCAATTTGGATTTTTACTTGAGGAGACAGATGATGGATCACGCCTATCATGGCACCCTCATGTGCCAGCATGTGGAAATGCTCTTCAATGCCTATTTTAATGTGCCACTAGGAAAAAGATGCCCAAACTGCCTACAACACTTTCTCATTCCAACCAAAGCACATGCTCCAGATGCAGACACCACCTCAGATGACACCGGGTATTAGCTATAGTCCTGTTCAAAGCTCACAGTCTCTTTTTCATAGTTTTTTATATTATTCTAGTTACATCCTGTAAGACACTATGCATAGTTAAGACAATGACATACCATCAATCCTGGTTTCCTTCTGGCAAGATTGATGGCAAACTAGTCTTCCTTGAACAAGGGTTAACTCTATTTTGGTTTCTGATTAATTGACGAAATGGAGGGAAATCTAGAAACAATTTTACTTTTTGATGCTTAATATAGAAGGAATTTCACACCTTTTTACTTAAAAACAAAACATAGTTCTGCACAAATCACTTTTAGGTCAAATAGAAGAGGGTAACATCCCATGATCTAAAGCCATATTAAGCATGAGAAACAACATTGCATGAATATCTTTAGTTGCTTCTGTTACCCATTAAATGGGATTCTTCTGATTAATTTATAAAATGCCTAGTACTTAAAGTCAAATGCACATGATAACCATCGTATACATGAAAATAATGGGAATTGAACATATGGTACAATAGGTAGGAAATGTTGTTAATATAGAACATACTAGTGAAAGGAAAAGTTGGAGAAACTTGTAGAAATATATTTCAGTTCATTTTCTTATATGAAGTTTGAACTGTCTTCCTATGAAATGGTTAAAAGCCAGCAAAAAATGAAGTCATAGCAATAACAACAATACGCGAATATTGTTTGTCAGAGTATCTTCCCATGGAATACACTGGTCAATTAAAATCTTACAACATGAAGAATTGACCCAACAACTCCTTACACCAATGGATAATGATATAAATTCCACTTAACATTTGCTTTCTTATTTTCTATTCAACTATAACTCAAAAAAATGGGCTATTTAAAACACATTCATCAAGGCAATACACGTTTCAGTTCCTATCTGCACCGAATGCCTACATTGTCAAAAAGTGACACCTGAATGATGAGTTTATGATTGAAAAAAAAAAACTACAAGAGATTTACCCAAAAAGGTCAAGATATTGGATACCTCGGTCACAAACCCCTTTATGTATACATAAGAAAAAATCTATGAAGAATCTGGCACTGAACATTCCTGCTTGATGCAAAACATTGTTGAAAAAATATTGAAGTCAAAACTTTTGGCTAATGTATGGTCTTTAAAATCAAGAGCTAACCTAGAAACTTTTAACAAAGAATGAAAAACGTAAACATAATTTCCAGATATTCCAAACATTGTATTTATCTTCACCAGGGAAATTACATAATCGACTTCTTTTTTTGCTTACTTTTCAATATCCTATGCAAAATTCAAGTTACAACAAATCATTACAACCTATATTGAACTGCAAACCTTGCATACTAGGTGAATATGATCAGAAGCATTTAAGCCAAAATACAAAAAAATCATCCTTGGGAAGAATAATATCTATTGAATCCTTTTGGAACCTTCAATTCAGCTGATGTGGCTATGTTATGAGCTAGCACAATTTTACAAACCCTTTCAATTGGATCACGTTCCTGCAATGCAAACCACCAAAATATACTCATATTCAATTAAGTATGTCATTATAAATACTAGAAGCGGGAAATGTTTTGATGCATTAAGCTGTAAATTTCAAATAGTTTGCAGTACCAGTCTGACACCTGATATTTCATCTCGGGTTCTGTAAGTACTTCCTAGATCTGACATTGAGTGCCCATGGTACCTATACATATCCATTTGAAGTATCTAAATACATTACAACATCAACAATAAGGAAAAGCATTCAGAAAACAATCTTAGCATTGAAAGAACTTTTCAAAATAAAGATTCATGTAGAATGGTTGTAATGTGCAGAAAATCACTAGGAATAAAAATCCCTTTTGTACATGCTGCTAACTACATTTGTGAGCCATAACTGTAAAACCAAGGTCACAAAATATCTGAACCACCAACAAGGACTCAGAGCAGAAGTGGACTTTTAGGTCGCATAATATGAATAGTAGGCCACATGGTTAATGTTTGAAAGCAGCCTGCCCGGGAAAAATAGATCAGTGAAGTTTTCTACTAGGATTGACCTGATACATCAACAAATATACAATATCCTTCAAATTGCAAATCCCAACACATATAGCACTTCTACATTGTGAAATGCAAAATTCATGTTTTCCTTATATCATACACCTCTGCACTCTAACCAAAAACCCTTGCATTTTAAAATTTTCTTGTTTTCTTTCATGGCCTTATGTTAAATTTATTGTTTCAAATTCATTTTTGAGTATTCATTCAGTTCTAACAAACATAAACCACACTTCCAAAAATATTGAATTTTAGAAAGTTTTAATTGAACATAAGTGTTAATTTGTTTATGACAAGTCCAAGTGTTTTTGTCTGCTATTTGGACACCTCTCAACCATTCCTATGTATTTATTTTCTATTTGGCCTCCCCTCAATCAGTCTTATTATTCAACATGAAATAGATTTTTCTGACCAATAATTTTTTGGGTTTGTCTCCTGAACAAACAACGAATGCTTTTAGTGATAAAATCATAAAAAATGATAGCTTTTGGTGGATTCCTTGCTTAACTAAATCCAGAAAACAGATGCACTACAACTGGAACATAGCTTTCCAGTGAATCTGAGAAAATTTAAATCTTGAATCCAAATCCAGGTAACTCTTTTGAGTTCATACAATTGGAATCCCATGGCCCTACACTTTAACTTCTAGGTTATCAATGAAAGTGTCTACACTTACCTTCTATATTATAAATCATATTGAAATTTCTATGAAAGAGGCCAAGGGAAGTCATGACTTTGAATAATATATTTATAGAGAATATATAAATGATAATAGTGTTATACATCTTCATAGGTTGATGTTCTCTTAATAAGAGAAATTTGCATCCCGTTTGTGCCATTTTTTCTACAACAAGAATGAAATCATGATTAAAATTTCTAGGACTTTCAAAACTTGGGAAATCTACATCATAATGGTAAGGACCAGAACCATCAACCATCTTGTCAAAAAAATGAAGCAAGCATCATAGAGTATGACTTATACTCATTCACCATTTACCAAAATACCCGAATGCTTTAAGAACAAATGAATCACAATAATCTTCACTGAAATGAATTGATAACTTCATTTGTACTTTCAAACATGAAAAGATGAGGTCTTTTCTGACAAGAAAAGTATACCTTTAAAGGAAGTCTGAACTCTCCCAAGTAAATTTGCAAGCTATCTAAGTTCAAGAACTCACGATAGACAACAAAAGGTGTTGTGTTTATAACAGATTAATATTTTTTGTGTGTCCTTCCAATATTGGTGAGTTTTACCTTTAATTGAAAAG
>JZKD02S2016613.1:174517-187439 GCA_000966675.3 Picea glauca
GCGAATAGCCATAAATTTCATATATAGTAATGAAACATTGATTACTCTCACAACATTACTAGATTTGAAAGATTGTTACTGTACATAAACTTTTAAAATATTAAACCTAAACACCGAACAAGATTTGTAAAAGGGATCTCATGGTGCATCAAAGAATCTTCACTATGTCATGTTATTTAAGTAGGGAACTTCTTGTAGTCCTTTACTTGTAATACTTTTGAAGAAAATCCAAATTGCAATACTTTGTTTCTCTACGAACTACATCCATGGATGATTTTAGGGGCTAAATTTCACTCATGGGATAATTTTCCATGGTTTTTCCAAAACCGAGATTCGCTATTTTAAAAATGATTCGCCCAAATTCTATAGGATAAAATTATTTTACCTTAAAAATCGCCAAAATTTTAAAAAAACTATATAAAATAATTAGAAATTTGAATATTTTTACAAAAATATCGCCAAACATTTATAGTTGACATATGAAGGATTAGTAAGATTCACTAAGGTTTCTACATTTTAAAATAAATTTCCACCCTTAAAATCATCCCTGACTACATCATCTATAAATCCAGCCATGAAAAGAAGACTAATGCCCAGTTCTTTGAAAAAGAAACTCCTTGCTCGGATATGAACTAGAATTTCCATTTGACACATTAAAGGTCCAAAAGACTTCAATTTATTCCTTCCCATGTGTTTCCTTACATACCTGCATCCATTAATTACAAGACAACATTAATACACGAAAGACAATAAACAGGGCAGCAGTAAAAAATAGTTTTGCCCTTTACAAAACTCACTAGAATTAAATGCATATTGATGTTATGTATGCATATTCTAATCCCTGCATCTCTCTTAAAATATCATTTTCTTATAATCTCAACTTATGAGAACAAGAGATAAATAATGAATCATTGGAATGGTTCTCATGAAACAATGAAGATCCTGCAAAACATTGCATGAACCTGTACATGATGCTTGCTATACTTGTTGAAGGCCAAATACCTAAATTAGTAGAGAGACACCAATGATAATATTACCCAACTTAAAGAAACATGTTAGCCCATTATTTTCCCACAAAATAAATGTTGAAAGAACCTTATTAGTTCATAAATCAAAACAACTAATGAACAAAGGAACTCCAGACAACTTTCTAGTTCCTTTGTTGCAATGCCTTGATGGTTACTTTTACCCAAAATGGAGCTTGTGTACTAAGATCCCTGCTATGGGTGCCCCAAAGTAGGCTCCAGGGGAAACCAAGGAATCTGGTAATTCTAAGGTTATGAATGTGAATGTGGTGCCATGTGACTTGTTACTACCCAATGTTGCACTTAAGCTATAAATCCCTAATAATGGGTGCAACCATAGAGGAAACTAAGAAGGGCTATCCAATATCACTGTTTACACGAATTTTAATTTTTCCTGTCTTTGGAAGCTAAAGCTTCATCTTTTCCTAAGTCGTGGAGCTGCCCTTAATCCAAAAATGGGAAATTGGAGCCTTCCGTTCCTTTTCGGGTTTTCGAGATTTGTTTTTTCTCGAAGTATAATATTCAACCATCTTATTTTCAGGGTGCCGAAATCCCAAAAACGCTTAGCTTTTGAAAAATAAAAAATAAAAGGGGAAAGAAATAAAGGTCACCTTTTCCGTCGCTTTCCAAAAAGCTCTCTTTAAAGCCGAAGTTAATTAAGTTCCTAAACATGGTTATCATTCCCTTAATCTTTCACGATTCGAGTCTTTCCTTCTAATGAAATGCTTTTGAACTCTCAACAGTCAAACTCATGATCCTCACTTTTTCGAAAAAATTAAAAGGATAATTAATTATTGACCTGTTTTAATTAAATCCCTAATACATGTCTTAGAGCCTCACTAATCTCATCATGATTTCATGACCCAGGGATTGCTTGTGACTTATCCCTTGACAACAAGATCCCCAAAGTCTCAAAACATGAAATCACGTTTTATCTAAATAGGTTTTAAGTTTCAAGTTAATTCATTTTTAAAATAGGATTAGAAATAATTAAACCACCTTTCACATTTAGGGAATTTAAGAAGTTGGTGATTTATGAAACTTTAGTTTTGAAATCGCCGATATATGGCGACATTAATTATGGATAAATGAAGATATTTTTCGACATGAAAGCGTATCTCTAGGCATATCTTTCCATTAAAAATAATTATTTTTTCGTCGTCTATGTATGTACACTCGCTTTAATGCGAAATTGAAGGTTAAGAAAGTCTTATGTTTGAACTTGATAGCTATCCTTTACATCTGATGCATGTCACATTTACCTGGTTTTATATGCATTTTCTCTATAAACAGGTTTCTAATCCAACAAAGGTATAATGGCACCTAAGAAGGCACCCAAGAAAAGTGAAAAGATTGCAGAAGGCTCGAGTCTAGATGAAGACATTATATATGATACAACACCACATGCCATCGATTCCATAAAATCCTAGGGACATATTTTTGAGACTCTGGATTATGAAATCAAAAATTTCCCTCATGACACCGACAACAAGCTTCGCGATGTAGTGGAATCTGAGCTCCAAAAAATATCTACATGGCCATGGCTTACGACTTATAATGACATGATCAGTTGGGCCTTAGAGCGAACTGACATATAGATGAGGAGCATCCTGGACAACCGAGGGGTCATTATTGGCTCTCTTAGACCGGAACATGTACAAGTAATGTATAAATTATCCCCCAGTCCCAAGTATGTTTATAATCAAGAATTTGTGAGTAATTTGCAAAGAAAAAAATGTTTGGAGGAAGACCAAACCTATACTGACATAATCAAGGGCTGGTGGAGAAACGAGGGAAAATTAATGGTTGACACCCATGCTATTTATGCCACAACCTCATTGAATGATTATATTATTTATGTGGCGATGATGTTATGTAGACTTTTTGGTAATAAAAGTCCCACCCATTTCCTTGCAGAGTGGGTACCTCTTTTGCACAAGGCAACAGAAGGTTACAGCTTCAATTGAGATAAGGTTTTATCTGATAACATGGCAAAGGAGGTCATGGACTATCATACTGCAATATCAAAAGGTGACCAGTAGCCTTTTATATGTCAGCATACATCATGGATGCTATATGCTTCTCGACTCCTTTCCCTTTGATGAATTGGAGTTGGAATCCTACTTACCTGGAGCCAATTCATGAATACCATTCTAAAATTTGGGAAGAAAATGCCAAGGATTCGTTCTATGAAATTTTTTATTTCATGGTGATACCACTACATCGGATGTTGTATGGTTGTGTGCCTCCCCGCATCTCAGAGTCCTTCATAGGAAACCTCATGGAAGTTGTTGACTGGTTCATAGAGGAGAATTTTTCATACATTAGAGTTTTTGGGTGTTCAATCCCCCCACATGCCCTACCGAAATTCCTCCCTGACAGACTGGTGTGTAGGGAGGTGGCTCATCAAATAGTAGCAATTGGAATTTGGATAGAACTAGAATTTGCTCAAAAGAAATTTTGGCCAATTTTTCCCGTTCAGATTGGGAAATTTTCATTGCTCAACTTAGGTCATTCCAAAGTTGAAGCGATAGCTCTAGAGGAATTTAAATTGGTAAACCTAGAGCATAGGAAGCACGATCCTTACCACTTGGTGGGAAAACACATGGCCCACTGTAATATGAAGGCTTATGAACACAAGAAGTCCCCTTGTGATGACTTGTTCAAAGGGACTAAGACCTATGAGGAGGTGTTAGAAATGGTACAAACACTACCATCTGACTTGCAAGATAGTTTTCAGACCTTCCAGAAACACAGATGGAGCGGAATTCCCAAAGTGTTGTAAGGTGAACCAATTACCCCTCCTCAGGAACAAGAATATCCTCCTCTAGGTTTCAGACACGAAACACAAGATAAAGTCAATACTGAAACATTTCTTCAAAAGACTGAAGAATCCTCAAAAAATTAAGAGGACTTACAAACAGAAAATCTAGAGACGGAAGAAGAGAGAAAGTCCAATACACCTCTCGAGTCCAGTAAGTCTACTCCTCATTCATCACCTTCTGTTGATATCATTATACCTAAGGCTATGGGAGAAACAAGGTCTACAGAGCTAGGAAATCCCATAACTTCCTTAAATCCTTTACAATCCACCTTTGGACTCCCACAGATGGGAGATATATATTTTGGTGACCTCACCCCTATTTTCAGAGATGAAATCCCTCCTTCCGATTATTTTTTCAGAAAGAAAAGGAAGGCTATTGTAAGGCAAGAAATGCATATGAGAGAAGGGGGTATGGTGAAGAAGCATAGGCTCTTGATAGATGGCCATAAATTGGAGGAGGAGGATTTCTTTACAGTGGTAGCAGGCTCCATGGGAGCCATGGAAACAACAAACATTTTTACTGTGGAGAGCATGAGAACAAGGATAAAGAACAGTAACCACATGATAGCTCGATTGCAGGATCAATTGAAGAATGCTGAGAAAAACATTAAAGAAGAGGTAGATAAAAGTATGGAACATGCCAGAGCTACTGAAAGGTAAGAAATCCAGTCACTCAAAGCTAGCCTGGATGAAATGAACCAGAGGATACAGGTAAGTCAGGTACAGGTCACTCAACAAAGTGAGATTGTTAAACAATTACAAGCTAAATTGAGTTTGAAAAAAGGCTGGGTCATAGACTTGAAGGCTTTTCAAGCCCTCTCGTTAGAAGCCCATACAAAGATAGAAGCTGAGCAACAACAATTGATCTCCAAAATAGAGATCATCCAGCATTATTTTCAAGAGGCAAGCGAATCTCTTGATAACATTATTTTACTAGAAAAAGAGGCTAAAGAAGCAAGGAATACTTTTCAGAAGGTAGTCACATGTTCAGGGAATAGGGAGATGCCAAATGATTTAAAACTTTCTATCACATAACAGATAAGAGGAGACATTATGCTCAAAGCATGGGAAACAAACATATTAGTTGAAAACAAGAAGATAGTCAAATAAATCAAAGATGACTATGAGGGAATATTTGTTTCTTTGACTAAGAAAGAATTAGGATTGAAAAGAAATGACTGCTCTAGAATACTAGGGCAGATAAACATTGTGAAAAAACAGTTGTACTACAAAGAGAGTTCACAGGAGGTTCAAGAAAAAATTTCACAGTTGAGCGAGATCAATACCAATCAGATAGATAGATGGTTGATACAGCCTAATTTAAAGTTTCAAGTGATCAGATCTACCGATAAAGGTTTTGAAGACCAGTTTCCAAAAATACAAATAAAGTTTTATCTATTTGAAACTAAAGATCTCCCGACACCACCCAAAATTTTTGTTCATTTTTTAGAGAAGTTTGTTGAATGTATAGCTTCAAAATAGGGAGAGACTTCAGCTAAGTAGTGAAGTGTCGTTCGAAGTTTTATACTTTTGAAATGATAGACCAATGAAATTTTAATCATGAAACAATTAAGGTTGTAGTTTTGTAACTATTTTTCCCTAAAAAATGGGAGATCGCTAACGATCAAGTAGTGATGATTTTGTATAAATAAAAGGAGAGAAGAATGACAATGGGCGTTTTGATCTCTCTAAACAGGGAATTTTTTATGAAGTAATTTTGAAGAGACTCTAAATTAATAGAAATGCAGATTGAAGATTCCAGATCTTGTCACCTATGAGTTATGTGTTTCCCTGTCATCTCATCTTTCTTTCATATGTTTAACTGATGAATGCTTGGCTACAATTTAGTAAAACCTCTACTATGGAAATTAGTATTCTTGTTATTTAAATCATTTACAGTTTTTCCTCTGTATCTGTTATCAATAGATACAAGAAGTGTAGATATTTAGATTTCAACATCATATGCTTGATTAATACTTTTCTCATTTCGTAGCTTTTTGTTACTATGTGAGATTCCTTTGAAATTGATACCTCACTTTGCTAATAGTTTTATGTTTTTCTTCATATCGTACATGTTTCTTTTCTTTAAAATTTGACTCAGATACAAGAAAAGGCCTACAATTTAGTCATCCTATTTATTTGGGTGTTGACATCATTCTCGTTATATTGTGAAATAGAGATAACAAGCCTAAAAAGAAAAGACAAGAACTTTTTCTTCTTTACTTTACCCTTCATGACAGTACCAATTGCAAGGTAGCCTAACATCGAACCCGGCCTTTCGGATCAAACCACCATTTCCCTAAATTTATTTAACACTATATTACAAATAACAAATAATCAGGTTCAGTTAGAACGTTCATGGGTGACAATTGAGAGAGATATCAGTATCCAAGAAAACTGGGAATTTCGACGGAGATAGTTGAGGAACTAAATATTTCCCTCATCTTTTTATTATATATTTTCTTATCGTCAACTCCCTTTGTCTTTTCAAATGCCTTGACAGTATACTTTAGAGCCTTAAAGTATAAACTCAGGAACAACACATTTTTGGCGTCGTTGTCAGGGAACAAAGTAACAAAGATTTTTCCCTGGGAAGAACGACATTGGCACTTTCCTTATTTCGTAGTGAACAAAGTTTGGAAACCTTATAAGGATACCTTTATATTTCACTTGGAAAATCCATTTTGTTTAAACTAGTTCTCAACCAGAAGAACACCAGGAAGAATCTAGACAACGAGCAAATTTCACCTTTTTCTGATCCAGAAAAAATTCTAAAATCAAGAAGACACTTCCGGCAGACTATCTCATCAACAAATAAAAATTATCAACCTAAATACACACAGACTGACTCTGAATATCAACACGGTGAATTAAGTATTCCACCCCTTTACGGGGAGTACTCCGCTGATAAAGTTACATCCCCCGAATCAGATTTGGTTCTGCCTTTTTTTGAGACAGAATCTTTCTCAGTCATTTCCCACACCAATATAGAGTGAAGATTTTTCTCACTTCCTGTTGCGACATATTCTTCCTTGCTTCTGGAAGTCCATTTTCCCACCTCTCAAAACTTAAACAATTATCCCATATATCTTGATTCAACTTCTGTTGATTCTCCTATATTTTCACCCTGTGAATCTGAAGGAGCTAGTCCACAATCCCCAAGATCCTTTTTCTCAAGTTTCATCCCCATCGATAACTAACTTCTTGAAACCCTTCCTTATAACCCCCAAACTTTTACCTCTAAAGCCACAATGGCCACGGCTGGAGTAGGTGGGGCGGGAGGTGCCACCGCATGTGGTCCGGGAGTAGGAGCAGGAAGCCAAGCACCACCTCTTCGGATATTCACAAAGGATGCTACAAAATATGCTCCTTTGGTTCTACCAGTCCCTATCCATGATTTACCAGAAAATTACATGAAATTTACTAGAAAATTACATGAAAAACGACAACCAAACACATAATTTTTTTCGATCAATTCATTGACATTCTTGGATTGGAACATGAAGATGTTTACTCCAGACTCTTGGTTCAAACCTTTGAAGGGAAACACAGAACTTGGTTTTGAGGCTTAACGGCTGGATCTATAACGTCATATGATGAACTTGAAAAAAAATTAATTAGACAGCGGGGTGAGCGGAAAGACCATCTTTATTATCTAACCGAATTTGGAGCTCTTCGAAAGAAAAAATCTAAATTAGTCCTTAAGTTCACCCAATGATTTAACAAATTGTACAAAAAGATCCCAGCTGAAGTCAAACCCTCACAACCTATGGAAAAAATGACTTTTGTTGGAGCTTTCGACCCTGATTTCGCCCTATTATTAAGGGAGTGAAGATCAATAGATCTCACCAAGATGCAAGATGATGCCTTGGAAATCGAATCTAAAATGATGGCATCAGGAAAACTGAAAGCCAAATTTGAGACTGGAAACAAAGAAATAAGGAGATAAAGGGAGAAAGGAGGACCCTTTGGATCAGGAAGGTCCTCAGAAGATAAGATGGACGATATGGCTAGAATCATCAAAGAACTATCAAACAAAATATTCAAGAATGGAACTTGATCAAGCTAAAAATGAACATTACCCTGGAAAGGAATTTAGGAAGAACCCTAATCCTCAAAACCACTAAAAACAAATTAAGAACAAAGATCAAAAAATCTAAACCCCTTTTAAAAGTGAAAACTTTATAGGAGGGCAAGATTTGGAGGATTTCGAGGAGTTAGATGAGGATATAAAAAATATTGGTGAAGACTGCTCACAGCCTTATATAACAAGACGTGATTACGAAAAGTCTCTAACTTCAAATTATAGGACTGAGAGTAACGAGAATAGCAGTGTCTCAGAATATTTGACCTATCAGGGAATAACATATGGAATAATGGTCAAGCTCCACCAGAAGTATAACCTAAGACCTAGAAACAGGGTTTCCTCAACCACTCCAGTTAAAAAGATATTGCCGAGGGTTGAAAATGATGTACTAGTTTTGAAAAACATTGAAGAAAATCTTGAAGGGACTAAGACCACTAACATACAGTCTACTAAAACAAATACATGGAAATTCCACCCTTAAGCATGCAAAAAATAGACACCCTTGTTACCGAAACAAAGGCCCCTCAGCCAAAGAAAGCTGAAAAGAAAGGGTCAGAGGTTCAAAACATGGAAATCAATAAAACCATTGGAAGTTTTAACCTAGAAAATGAAATCAATAAGATCAAAATTCCTATTCCCCTTGTTGAATTGGTGAGAAACCCGATATACTGAAAAAAAATTGCTAAAATGATTAGTTTTTCAGAAATTGAGTCGGGTTGATGTTATAAACTTAGAGGATGAAAATCCTAACACAATTTTTGGCCCACAATTCGAAGGTTCCAGAGACACTATAGCTCCTTTCTACATCACTTTGACCATTTTCAATTATCTACTCCATAACTGCATGTTAGATTCTGGGGCCTCTCACAATGTGATGCCTAAAGCAATCATGGACAGACTCAGCCTTGAAATCACCAAGCCTTATGGATATTTATATTCTTTCGATTCGAGGAAAGTCAAATGTATAGGTATGATAAAGGACTTAGTATTAAACCTTGCACAGTTACCTTCGAAAAGTGTTTTAATGGATGTAGTTGTTCCAGATATACCCCCAAAATATGGCATGCTCTTGTCTCGATCTTGGGGTGCCAAACTTGGAGGTTCCCTTCAACTTGATATGACGTATGCAACAATTCCATTTTTCAGGGGGTAATTCACGCGGCTGTACAGGGAAACCAGGTTAGCATTTATGGTTAGTGATCCTCTCAACCCAAATAATTATCCTGTATATATTGTTGATCAGGATTTAGGTAATTGTATATTATCTTTAGATGATGATGTAGATGCATGTATAGAAGAAATTTGTACAGGAAATAAAAAAGAAAAGGAACAAATAGAACAGGAGGTGTGTAACACTGGTGTTTGGAAAATGTTTTTTGATAGTGCCTCATCTTATCTTGGAGTTGGGGTTGGAGTATTTTTTGTGGCACTTGATGACCAATTTGTTATTCCTTTTTCTTATAGGATTCAATGGAAAATAGACCACACCAATAACGTATGTGAGTTTGAATCTCTAGTGTTAGGGTTAGAGGTCGCTAGGAAAATGAAAATTAAAAACTTGGAAGTTTTTGGTGATGCGGAGTTGATCGTGAAACAATTTAATCGCCAGTACCAGGCCAAACATCCTAGGTTAAGGTCATATCGAAATTGTGTTTGGGACCTAATCAAAAAAAAATTCTTCTCTGTTAATATTCACTTCATCCCGAGAGAAGAAAATCAGTAGATGAATTCTTTAGCCAAAGTAGCTTCGACTTTCATACCTCCCACTACTTTCAAACTTAAATATCATATACAAATGAGACATATACCATCAATACCCAATAACATACAACATTGGAAAGTCTTTGAGGACGATGAATAGCTCCAATTTTTTTTAGAAACGATAGACGAGTTCGCTGAATCCCACACTGACCAAGAGAACCAAAATGATCCTATTTGGATCATGTAGGAAGGGGAAGACCCCCAATAGTTCCAAGATAAAATAGCAAATCATCGAATGTTGGTTTCAAAAAATAATCAGATACCCAAGGGCCTGATTCCCTTAGAAATGATTTTAAGTCACGATGACATCCCTTTGAAGACTACCTTACAGCCTCAGCCAAAGTTGGTCGAAGATTGCAATATAGGTATCGAGGAGAGTCCCATACTAGTGAAAGTATCCAGGTACCTGTCTCTTGAAATCAAGAGTAAATATGTCGAGTTGCTTAAAAAATACAAAGATGTTTTTTCCTAGTCTTATGATGAGTTGATAACTTATGATACGACTATCATGGATCATAAAATTCCACTAAAACTTGGCGTCAAACCTTTTAGAAAGAAACTCAAGAAGATTAAACCTATCATGTTACCAGTGATAGAAAAAGAAGTCAAAAAACTCTTGGATGCTAAAATCATAGTTCCACCGAGATACTCTGAGTGGGTAGCCAATTTGCTCCTAATAAGAAAGAAAAATGGCGAGATCAGACCGTGTGTTGATTTCATAAACCTGAATCAATCATCACTCAAAGACAATTACCCATTGCCTAAGATGGATCACGTTTTAGAAAAATTAGTTGGAGCTAACCGGATGTCTATGATTGATGGTTTTTCATGTTACAATCAGATCGGAGTGCATCATGATGATAAATAAAAAATGGCTTTCACTACCCCTTGGGGTACTTTTATGTACGATAAAATTCCCTTTCGTTTGATGAATGCAGGGGCCACTTTTCAGTGAGCCATGGATATAGCTTTCATGGGTGAAAGAGATAAATTCATCGTTATCTATCTTGATGACCTGACTGTGTTCTCCAAGTCCAATGTAGAACATCTAACACACCTTAAACAAACCTTTGAGAAATGTCGTAAATTTGGTTTGTCACTCAACCCCAAGAAATCCCATTTTGCGATGCGAGAAGGTAAACTCTTGGGCCATATTGTGTCTAAAGAGGGGATCAAAATTGATCCAAAAAGATTTGAAGCAATAGACACTATAAATCTTCCTAGAAATTTAAAAGAAACTCAGTCTTTTTTAGGAAAAATAAATTTCTTGAGGAGATTCCTCCCCAACTTCACTGAGATTGTGAAATTGATAACAGATATGCTAAAAAAGGACAGCGAGCTGAGGTGGACCAGTGAAGCCAAAGCATCATTTCAATGCATCAAGAAAGTAATAAGTGAAGCACTGGTCCTGGCAAGTCCAGATTACACGAAAGAGTTTTTGATTTTTTCTTTTGTTTTAGAACATACTATTGCAGCTGTATTGTTACAGAAAAACGAGGAAAATTTTGAGTGGCCTATTGCATTTTTTAGCAAAATCCTCAGAGATGATGAGTTGAAATATGATATAATGGAGAAACAATCATATGTAGTGGTGAAATCTCTCAATGCTTTCAAAACTTACATGTTCCATTCAAATATCATTGCTTATGTACCCTCTAGCTCTGTTAAAGATATCCTGGTGCAACTAGATAGAAATGGAAGAAGAGGCAAGTGGTTAGCTAAGATCTAGGAGTTCGACCTAGAGGTCAAACCAACTAAAATGATCAAATGTTAGGGTTTGGCCAAATTTATCGCTGAATCAAATTTAAAAGCACTCGGGATAGAGCAGTTGCAAGAGAACGAAGGATTCCTAGAAATTGACGAGCTTGATATCACCGCACCTACAGCCGAAATATAAGATAAGTTTTTTTCTTCAATCTGGTATCATGACATCGTCCATTACCTACTCACACTTCAATGTTTTAGCGAATTAACCCTATCAAAATCTAGACGCTAAAGTTACATGTTGTAAAATACTCTATCATAGATGCTAAATTGTATTGGAAAGACCCCTTGGGTCTCCTACTGAGGTGTTTAGTCAAAATTGAAACAGAAGGGGTTATAAAGGAGTTCCATGTCAGAGTATGTGGAGTACATCACGTGTGGTGAGCAACAATGTATAAAATCTTGAGAGTTGAATACTATTGGCCCACATTGTTCATAGAAGTGAACACTAAAGTTTGAAATTGTGTCCCATGTCAGTTGTTCTCAGGAAAATAGAAGATCCCAACTTTGCCCCTTATTCCGGTTAAAACCGAAGCCCTTTTCAGTAATGGGTACTCGAATTCATTGGAGAAATCCATCCACACTCCATCACGTAGCACAAATGGATCCTAACTACTATTGATTACTTCACAAAATGGGTGGAAGATATTCCCATAAGAAATGCAATTGATTCGGTAGTAATCAATGTTTTGGAAGATAATATTTTATCCAGGTTTGGTTGTCCCTGGAAAATAGTCACTGATAATGCGCAAGCATTCAAATCAATATCTATGGTAATTTTTTTTCTAAAATATAATATCGTACTAGGACACTCAACAGCTTACTATCCACAAGGAAATGGTCTAGCTGAATCATCCAACAAAAGCCTGATTGTCATGATAAAAAAGGTCCTGACAGAAAACAAGAAAGCAAGGCATAACCATTTAAAATATGCTCTATGGACCAACATAATGAGCACTAAAAAATAAATTGGGATTTCCCCTTTTTAGATGGTATATGGCATTGATGTCAATTTACTAATAAATCTTTCTCTGCTAGTAATGAAACTCTGGCAGGATTCAAATGAAGAACCCAATGACGTTACTGGGAGAATAAACCAACTGGTCAAAGTTCAAAAAAATAGGGTCGAAGTAAATGAAAGGTTGCAAAGGTATCACGATAAAATGAAAGCCTTATTCGATCAGAGAGTGAAATAGAGAGGATTCCTCCCTGGTGACTTGGTCTTAAAATGGGAAGCTAGAAAAGAACACACTGGAAAACATGGAAAATTTGATCCAATCTGGTCCGGTCCATACAAAATTTTAGACTCGGAAGGAAAAAATTCTTGGTTACTAGAAAACTTGGATGGAAAAATCCTTAATGCCTCTGTAAATGGGCAGAATCTTAAACACTTCATGTAGTAATGTGTTTCTAAATCACCATTGTACATATCGGTTTGTTTTCCTAAAAAAAAAAACAATT
>JZKD02S2016613.1:187486-206049 GCA_000966675.3 Picea glauca
TATATATATATATATATATATATATATATTTATAAAATAAAATAAATAAAAGTTTCTTTCATGTAAGTTCCTAAGGATTATAATTTTATGTTATTCGTAGGTAAAGTTTCTCATGAGTTAGCGGATTTTAGGTACTAAAAGGTGACATGCGCAAGTATTCCTATCAAGTCTCCCACAATGAAAAAGGTAATGAATGAATTATCTTCGGGCTGGGAATATAAGAAGCTAATAAACGTATGGAATCCCATATTAAAATTCTAGATAAAATCTCGAAGAAGTACGAATGAATAAATCATCGATTTATTTTTGTTAGAAAAATGAAAAAAAAAAAAGCTCAATCAAAGAAATTCTTGAAGCATTATAAAAAAGAAGGGTCTTAAGAGAAGATTGTAAAGGCTAATTAAGAAAATATCTAAGAACAACCATATGTACAACAGTTTTTCTAAACCCCTTTAACCCCCTCCTTGGCCACAATAAATCCTTTTCCTGCCTGATCGTGAAGTTTCATGAGAACAGAGAAGTCTCGCATTGGTCATGAAAACTCTCGAACAAACTTTCAAGAAACAGGGTAGGTTGTGTTTTTAGTTCTTTGAATTTGGTTGGATCATAAACATGTCTAGATTAATCTTAACCTTATTAGTTATCCTAACAAGAATAACTGATTAGTTTGGCTCAAGGAAGTTCCCTAGACTAAAGGTCAAAAAGTTTTCATTAAGAAGTTCTCTGAAGCCCTTTTATGTTTTGAAGGTAGGTAAGAAGATTGACCCATAGTGATTTAAATGAGTTGACAGACTTTGATTCTTTTCAAACAGATACCTTCCTGAGAGTATTGCATAATCATTGATTTCCCCCACTTCAAAAAAATATATAAAAGATTGAATATGGACAAATGGTGAAAGGAAATTCAATATTGATTGCCCCAATATGTTTCAAAGAGATGAAGAAAGGAAATTCATGCTTATTGATCACCCTCATCTCAGCATTTAAATGCTTGAAAAAAATGAAGTGGTGAAAGGAAACTCAATGTGGGAAGTCGGATAACTTCATCGGGGTACTGAACAGGATCACTGGCAGTGAAGCATATCCTCACCTCTGATGACAGATGTTATACGTGAGTTAAAAGATACTCTGGTAATTTCTCTTCTTTTCGACTGGATTTTATCATAGGTTTCTAAGATCTCTTTACCAGACACAGTGTAAATACTTACCTTGATGAAAATAGAATACGAGAAGCTTGATAATATGGTTAATTTGGTTTTGATTATCTTACATAGATTTGAGGTCAGTTTCAGGATAAGAAATCTATTGAAAACCTAGCTCGGGATAGTCAAAATTTTTTGTTTTTGAAAAGTTTTCAAGGTTAACGTTGAGACCCTGATCTTGTTCGGTATTTCTCATTATTTGTCTCACAGAGCCAAGTCTTTGACCCCATTACCCAATGAAGGCACTTGGTCTACATGTTCTTCTCATCCCACAAGGAGACGAGATCCCTAGATGGAGCCTAATGTTTACACGAATTTTAATTTTTCCTATCTTTGGAAGATAAAGATTCAACTTTTCTTAAGTCATGGAGTTTCCCTTAGTCCAAAAATGGGAAATTTGAGCCTTCCGTTCCTTTTCAGTTTTTCGAGATTCAGTTTTTCTAGAAGTATAATCTTCAACCATCTTATTTTCCCGGTGTCGAAATCCTGAGAACGCTTATCTTTAAAAAAAAAAAATTAAAAGGGGAAAGAAATAAAGGTCACCTTTTTCGTCACTTTCCAAAAAGCGCTCTTTAAATCCGAAGTTCATTAAGTTCCTAAACATGGTTATCATTCCCTTAATCTTTCACGATTCGGGTTTTTCCTTCGAACAAAATTCTTTCGAACTCTCAACGGTCAAACTCACGATCCTCACTTTTTCGAAAAAATAAAAAGGATAATTAATTATTGACCTTTTTTAATTAAATACCTAATACGTGTCTTAGTGCCTCACTAATCTCATCATGATTTCATGACTCGAGGATTGCTTGTGACTTATATATTGACAATAGGATCCTCAAAGTCCCAAAACGTGAAATCGCATTTTCTCTAAATAGGTTTTAAGTTTCAAGTTAATTCGTTTTTAAAATAGGATTAGAAATAGTTAAACCGCCTTTCGCATTTCGGGAATTGAAGAAGGCGGTGATTTTTGAAACTTCAGTTTTAAAATCGCCAATATAAGACGACATTAATAACGGATAAATGAAGATATTTTTCGACATGAAAGCGTATCTCTAGGAATATCTTTCCATTAAAAAGCATTATTTTTTCATCGTCTGCGTCTGTACACTCGATTTAATGCAAAATTGAAGGTTAAGAAAGTCTTATGTTTGAACTTCATAGCTATTCTTTACATCTTTTGCATGTCACGTTTACCTTGTTTTATATGCCCTTTCTCTGTAAACAGGTTTCTGATCCAGCACAAGTATCATGGCACCTAAGAAGGCACCCAAGAAAAAAGAAGAGACTGCATAAGGCTCGAGTCCAGATGGAGACGTTATATCCGATACAACACGACATGCCATCAATTCCATAAAATTCTAGACACAGATTTTCGAGACTCTGGATTATGAAATTAAAAATTTATCTCATGACACCGACAACAAGCTTCGCGATATAGTAGAGTCCAAGCTCCACAAAATAGCTAAACGGACACAACTTACGACTTATAATGACATGATCAGTTGGGCCTTAGAGTGAACTGACATACAGATAAGGAGCATTCTGGACAACTGAGGGGTTGTCATTGGTTCTTTCAGACCGAAATATGTACAAGTAATGTATAAATTATCCCCCAGTCCCAAGTAAGTTTATAATCAAGAATTTGTGAGTAATTTTCAAAGAAAAGAATGTTTGGAGGCAGAAAAAACCTATCCTGGCACAATCAAGGATTGTTGGAGAAACATGCAAAAATTCAGGGCTAACACCCATGCTATTTACACCACAGCCTCATTGAATGATTATATGATTTATGTAGCGATGATGTTATGTAGAATTTTCGATAAGAAAAGTCCCACCCATTTCCCTGCAGAGTGGGTACTTCTTTTACACGAGGCAACAGAAGGTTACAACTTCAATTGGGATAAGATTTTATCTGATAACATGGAAAAGGAGGTCATGGACTATCAGATTGCAAGATCAAAAATCTGAAAAGTATCCTTTTACATGTCGGCATACATCATGGATGCTATATGCTTCTCAACTCCTTTCCCTTTGATGAATTGGAGTTGGAATCCTACTTACCTGGAGCCAATTCTTGAATATCATTCTAAACTTTGGGAATAAAACACCAAGGATTCGTTCTATGAAATTTTTCATTTCATGGTGATACCACTACATCGGATGTTGTACGGATATGCACCTCCCCGCATCTCAAATTCTATCACAGGAAACCTCAGGGCATTTGTTGACTAGTTCATAGAGGAGAATTTTTTATACATTAGAGTTTTAGGGTGTTCAATCCCCCCACTTGCCCTACCAAAATTCCTCCCTGACAGACTGGTGTGCAGGGAGGTGCCTCATCAAATAGTAGTAGGTGGAATTGGGATAGAACTAAAATTGGCTCAAAAGAAATTTTGGCCAGTTTTTCCCGTTCATATTGGGAATTTTTCATTGCTCAACTTAGGTCATTCCAAAGTTGAAGTGGTAGTGATAGAGGAAGTTAAATTGGTAAACCTCAAGCATAGGAAGCACGATCCTTACCGGTTGGTGGGAAAACACATGGCCCACTATAATATGAAGGCTTATGAACATGAGAAATCCCCTTGTGATGACTTGTTCAAAGGGACTAAGACCTATGAGGAGGTGTTAGAAAGGTTACAAACATTGTCGTCTGACTTGCAAGGTGGTTTTCAGACCTTCTAGAAACATAGACGGAGTGGAATGCCCAAAGTGATACAAGGTGAAGCAATTACCCCTCCTCGGGAAAAATAATATTCTCCTCCAGGTTTCGGTAAAGAAACACAAGATAAAGTCAATCCTAAAAACTTTCCTCAGGAGACTGAAGGATCTTTACAAAATGAAGAGGCCTTACAAACAGAAAATCAAGAAATGGAAGCAGAGAGGAGGTCCAGAACACCTCTCAAGTCCAGTAAGTCTACTCCTCCTTCATCACCTACTATTGATATCATTATAGCTAAGGCTATGTGAGAAACAAGGTCTACAGATCTAGGAAGTCCCATAACTTCCTTAACTCCTTTACAACCCACCTTTGGACTCCCACAGATGGAAGATATATATGTTGGTGACCTCACCCCTATTTCCAGAGATGAAATCCCTCCTTCCATTTATTTTTTCAGAAAGAAGAGGAAGTCTATTGTAAATCAAGAAATGCATATGAGAGAAGGGGGTATGGTGAAGAAGCATAGGCCCTTCATAGATGGCTAGAAACTGGAGGAGGAGGATTTTTCTACAGTGTTAGCAGGCTCCATGGGAGTCACAGCAATAGAAAACATTTTTACTGTGGAGATCATGAGAACAAGGATAAAGAAGAGTAACCACATGATAGTTTGATTGCAAGATCAGTTGAAGAATGCTGAGAAAAACAATAAAGAAGAGGTAGATAAAGTTTTTAACAGGCCAGAGCTACTAAAAGGAAAGAAATCCAGTCACTCAAAGCTAGCCTGGACGAAATGAACCAGAGGATACAGATAAGTCAAGTAGAGGTCACTCAATAGAGTGAGCTTGTTAAACAATTACAAGATAAATTGAGTTTGAAAGAAGGTCGAGTCGTAGACTTGAAGGATTTTCAAGCCCTCTCGTTAGAAGCCCATACAAAGATAAAAGCTAAGCAACAACAATTGATCTCCAAAATAGAGATCATCCAGTGTTATTTTCAAGAGGCAGGCGAATCTCTTGATAACATTATTTTACTAGAAAAAGAGGCTAACGCAGCAAGGACAACTTTTCAGAAGGCAATCGCATGTTCAAGGAACAGGGAGATGCCGAAAGATTTAAAACTTTCTGTCACAGAACAGATAAGAGGAGACATTATGCTCAAAGCATGGGAAACAAACATAGCTGAAAACAAGAAGATAGTCAAAGAAATCAAAGATGATTGTGAGGGAATCTTTGATTCTTTGGATAATAAAGCATTAGGATTGGAAAGAAATGACTGCTCTGGACTACTAGGGAAGATAAACATTGTGAAACAACAGTTGTACTACAAAGAGAGTTCACAGGAGGTTCAAGCAGAAATTTCACATTTGAACGAGATCAATACCAATAAGATAGACAGATGGCTGATACAACCTAATTTAAAGCTGCAAGTGATCATATATGTCGATAAAGGTTTTGAAGACCAATTTTGAAAAATACAAAGAAAGTTTTATCTATTTGAAACTAAAGATCTCCTGACACCACCCAGAATTGTTGTTCATTTTTTAGAGAAGTGTGTTGAATGTATAGCTTCAAAAGAGGGAGAGACTTCAACTAAGCAGTGATGTTCTAAGTCTTATACTTTTGAAATGATAGACAAACAAAATGTTAATCATGCAACAATTAAGGTTGCAATTTTGTAACTATTTTTCCTTCTTTTTCTCTAAAAAATAGGAGATCACTAACGATCAAGTAGTGATGATTTTGTATAAATAGAAGGAGATAAGATTGGCAATGGGCTTTTCGATCTCTCTAAAAAGGGCATTTTTGACGAAGTAATTTTGAAGACATTCTAAATTAATAGAAATGCAGATTAAAGATTCAAGATCTTGTCACCTATGAGTTATGTGTTTCCTTGTCATCTCATCTTTCTTTCATATGTTTAACTAATGAATGCTTCGCTACAATTTAGTAAAATCTCTACTATGGAAATTAGTATTCGTGTTAGTTAAATCATTTACAATTTTTCCTCTATATATGTTATCAATAGATACAAGACCTGTAGATATTTAGATTTCAACATCATAGGCTTCATTAATACTTTCCTCATTTCGTAGTTTTCTGTTACTATGTGAGATTCCTCTGAAATTGGTGCCTGACTTTGCTAATAGTTTTATGTTTCTCTTCATATGATACATGTTTCTTTTCTCTAAAATTTGACTCACATGAAAGAAAAGGCCTACAATTTAGTCATCCTATTTATATGGGTCTTGACATCATTCTCGTTGTATTGTGGAATAGAGATAACAAGCCTAAAAAGAGAACACGAGAACTTTTTCTTCTTTTCTTTACCCTTCAGGATAGTACCAGTTGCAAGGTAGCCTAACATCAAACCCAACCTTTTAGATCAAACCAACATCACCCTAAATTTATTTAACACTATCTTACAAACAACAAATAACCGGGTTGAGTTAGAACATTCATGGGCGACAATTGAGAGAGATATCAGTATCCGGGAAAACTGAAAATTTCAACAGAGACAGTTGAGGAACCAACTATAGCCCTCATACTTTTATCATATATTTTTGTATCATTAGCTCCCTCTGTCTTTTCAGATACCTTGACAATATACTTTAGAGCCTTAAAGTATAAACTCAGGAACAACAATCACCACAATAACACCTTCCCTCTCTTTAGGCTGACTCTCCTCTGGTACAAAGGGTGTATCCCCAAGGATAGGATTACTAAATATGTCCTTAAGGGTCAATGTAAATTCCAGATTGAGTAAAACAAGAGATTGATTTTTATGTTATATTTTGGGTGGTTGAAAGGGCAGACTAGTTCCAAACATCCAATTTGGGTAAATGGATTCAAGGGGTATTTAGAGGGTTCGATTTCTATGATAAGAGAATGAGTGATAATGTTTCTACAACATGTTAAGAATCAGAAAATGATGGTTGTTACAGATTGCAAAACGTTACTATGAGGGACCCTTCCAAAGGTGCTCCTATTTTACATAGGAGGTGTGTTTTTACTATAAACCATAAATCTTCCCTATCTTTTAATGAAATGACAGCATCAAGTAAATCTAATTTAACAACAAAAACAATAAGATAAATGGATAAGAAATACCTCAACCAAACCTTTCCCCCAATGGAAAAACCGTCTTTTATATGAAGTTCTTTGCACCATAATTTTAGCAACCATAAAAACATAAATATGGATGAAAATGAAGAACCTCACATGAAAAATAACCCTTAAACTTTATGGCCTTCATAAGATCTTCAAATCTATCCCAACAGTATTTCTCCAAACTTTCAAAAACCACTGCAATGAGAGGCCTTCTCTTTATATGGAGATCTAGCTCAAAACCCTCAACAACAAAATAATAATAAGCTAGTTCTAGATCCATAATCTCTCTTAGGAAGAATAAAAATAGCATATCCCCTATCTACCTTCAATAGATAAGTCAAGATACATAATAAAATAGAAGGACAAATAAATGGGATTGCCACTTGTCCTCTCCTCAAGCAAGACACCTCCTTAGATTGAGCTTGTTTGACCCTGTAAGATATCTCATTGAAACATTTGCAAGGTCATCCAAAGTAATGTTCATCAAGAAAATCCTCAAACTATTCCACAATGCAAAATCCAAGGGATCTCTCCACTAAATATGCAGGTCGACCATCATGAAATGTCAACAAGATGCCCAAAATAGTAAAACAAGCTAAGGCACTCTCTCCAATGAAGCAACAAACTCCCCCAATAGATGAATCTCATGGATAGGCATGCAATAAATGCCCAATGGTTGTTATAACAACCTCCTCAAGAGTAGGTGTTCTCAAATTATATTCAAAGAGCATATATCCATGTGCATAGTGACTGTATCTCCTCCAAACAAGCTAATGAAAGTGGATCACTCTAGGTAAATGTAAATTCTTGTATTTGTCTCAATCTTGTACAAAATGTTCTACCTTAAGAAAGGCTATTACACCTCTATCCTCTATCATGTACAAGGATTTCAATGCTTCTTTGTTCTTCTTCATTTTCGGGCTTTCCTGTACACAATACAACTAGTTGTTGTCGTGTATGCCACTTAGCTATCTGAGTTGAAGTTATGAGTTGCACTATTTCTTCTTTAGATCTTAGTTATCGGTCTTGGAATGGCTACAAGGTTTGTTTTGGATATATATCTAAGTGCAATAAAAAATATTTCTTGGTTACATAAAGTGAAACTTCCTTGAAATGTGAGATTTAAGCATTCATTCCAACCTCAATCTGATCAATTTTCCAGCAAGCATCAGTGATCTAGTATATAGTAGCAAGTACTAAGTACTATGCTCTAAGTTTTCATTTCATTAGATAAATATTTCTAAGGAGATGGATTTTTGACTTAGAATGGGGTTTTTCAACACCTCATTAGAATGTGAAGCCCCAACTGACTAATGAATGTGAGCTAAATTGTGAAGAGGATATCGATATAACCATGACCTATACATACTTGGGGGTTTAGTACTTAGGGTCTTGTTTCAATGTAATACATAATTTTTAACCTCAACCTAATAGGTGATATGGTTCCCTCAACCTACTTGATAAACAATGATTTCAAAATTAATTCCAAGATGTCTCTTCGACATGAGTATCAAACCCACTTCCTTTATATTTCTTTTGTTTGAAGACCTAGTTTTCTTTGAGTCAAGACAAATCACCACATGTTTCACTCTAGTAAGACTTGCCAATGATGCCATTTATAGAAAACCAAGTAAGAGGAGCACCACATTTTCATGTCTCCCATCTATTATGAGATCAATGGGAGGTTTTTTTTCCTTTACCGAGACTTAAGAAGATCCAACACCACATTTATCAATTATATAGAGCAAAGATGTCTTTCAAACATAGGGAAAGGTACCTACGTTGACCTACTTGGCCAAAACCCTCCAATAATATCAAATATTTCTTCACTATGTTTAGTCTACTTGACAAAAAAAAAATAGATAGAGGCCCACACCACTCCATATACCAAAGAAACAAGACCTCAAGTTTCCTCTTGACCCTCACTCTCCCTCCCCTAATAGGTTGACTGGCCTCCTTGATACTTTTGAGGAGTTCTCGTTCTAGACCCCAGGGTATGCACCAACTAAACAATAGATATACCATATCTAGGATGTCCCAAAGATAGGATCATTCTACACAAGGTACTACTCTCCAACTATGTTTGAGCAAGAAGTCTTTCATATAAATATTCTTCCCTCGAACATGATGTTAGGAGTGATGGACTTCTTCAATCTAGGTCTCAACCCAAGATTACATGACAAGGGCCCTTTAACCCATAATGGTCTCCAAACAATATTATTAGGCAATTCATTAGCCCCTTGAAGTGATTGAAGACTTAGTTGAGGAGCCTTATTCTTATTTCTCAACTCATTTGCAATTTATACTTGTCTAGGTTTTTGCTTCTGAATTTATTTATTTTGTACTCGTGTTGACTAATTACTTGGCCCTTCTTTGTTTTGCACTTTCTTCTTTTGATAGAATACTAGATGTACTTTTGCTTCCCACTGACCTACTCTTGTGGTCATTCGTTTGACATTAATAAAATTATTTTTCTTATTATCTTATTCACTTAATAATAAGAACAATAGGAGAGGGATATGCAATTTTTGAATAAAAAATGTGTTCTCAATATCAAAACATCTCATATTCCTCAATTGCCTCTTTTCTCCTTCATATTCCCATGCTTTATTTTTATTTATTTTTAAGGAAAACCTTGTGGAGAAACCCCATGGGATGCTTCACCACATTCATGGATGTCATTCCTAGTAAACCTGTCAACATTGATTAGTGCACCTAACCCAAGGGCATTCAAACCAAGCAACTGCTGACATGGAACTAACCAAATGCCCAACAACATTGGTGACACTGGTTGAGATAACGTCTTGGACTTCTTATTGTAAGAGGTGTTTTCAGCTTAGACAATGGGTCTAGAAGAGGCTGTGTCATATACCAACAGGCTATAGCAGTTTTCTAGCCTATCTCCCCTACAAGGAAAGAAAGGGTATCTCCCAAGGTTATTCAAGAAATTCATGAGTATAGTTCATGTTGGGGTCGTTCCATATGTCCATGAGAGCTAATATGCCTGACCCAACCCTGTCCCTTTCACAAGACCACCTTGAACTTTTGTACAAGAGCATCTACCAATTGAGCCAACCATTGGGACTGATATTCTCATGCCTTGTATGTAGTCATCTTGGAATGATATTATGTCAGTGCAGAGTGCATGTATCCAAAATGGCACAAAAAGTATAGCTACAGGATTAACTAAACCTAGCAACAAATTATATGATAGTAGTAAAGCTCAAGTAATAGAAAATAACAGCAAAAATAAACACACTAAGAGGTAGATAGCACTTGCAAATTTATACAAAGGAAAACTTCTATAATTTCTTTTAGAGTTGTTGGTTGTATTATTGAAAAATGATAACAGATACAAATGAGATGAGGGAACACTTATTTATACCAAAAATAAGTAGAAACCCTAACATCAAGCTTAAGATACTATAAAAGTGGTACGACCCTTATTACATAGAAGTGGTATTTTACGAGTAATGAAATATGGAAGCACAAAGGTTTATGACTAGGACATCAAACATGAGCTTAAATACAAAATGGCTCATATACTTAGACTCTAATTCCTGATAAATATGTTGTAGTTAGGTACTTTAGGGTGGATAAGTAAATTTAAATAGGTTGATAACTAGGGGAATTGCATCCTTTTTTAATTTTTTGACAGGTTTTGCAGTTATGTTAGAAATGAAAATTGTTTACAGGTTGAACATGTTTAAATGTTAAATCAATGTAAAACTACCATGCGGTTTTGAAATACAAGAAACTCAAGACATGCCAAATGACCAATGTATGAATGGAAACAAGTCATCACATCCATTTCAAATATTATTCAATGAGAAGGATAAACCAAATATCATTGTGATATCGTTGTCTATGTTACTGCAAGGAAATTATGTATCACACTTCAACTGCTATTTTAGCATTTCACTACAACCTTCTCTTGTGTCTATTAGATAATCCTAGGTTTAACATGCTTCTAATTTGTTTCAATTTAAAAAGCATCATTTTCCTTTTCCTAGTTCAAAGAATAAGTAAACTTTGCCATCATGCCACTTCAACCCATTTGCCTCATCTAAAAAAGTTGAGTTGTGTGTATAACATTTGGAGATTCATAGATGAATTTATGAATGTCCACAAGTATCTAAAAGAAGTTAATGGGTCTAAGAAAAATACATGTCCAACCAGCTGTGATGGCACAGGAATCAAAGTCCTTGTGCCCCTTTATATGTTAATCTAGTAAATGAAGGAAAAAACAAGCACAAATAAAAATATAAAACATCAAGATCTAAAGTTACCCTTTAGGTCTAGAGACCAAATTCAAAGGAACTTGAAAAAGAGAAGTAATCAATTGACCAGTGCCACATATCTAAGGGACAACAAACAAATTCTCTACACAATGCACATAGAATAAAATATACAGTAAATAAACTAAAAGATCGAGATTACTCCATGAAATAAAGAAATACTTTTTCAGAGTCTCTGCACTCTCGGTATCGGTATCTATTACAACTATTTAAGAATCATTGATTTTGATAATTCCACTGATGGTTATCAACACTTGAACTTGCCCACCAACAGAGTAGGTTTTACCATGTTCAACATTATGAGGTGAGACCTACAAAGTTTGACATTGTCAACTACAAAGATAATAGAAAAGATCAAACAGATTATAGACAACCAAGAAATAGATTCTAAAACATGCAAAAAATACTCTCTTCAAAAGTCAAATAATACTTTCCCACATCAACTCTGTTGGAAATAAATTCCATTGTGTAAGATGAATTATCCAGATTGAACTCAAGCTCCTGCATGAGTTTTAAGAGAACAGTGAAAATCTCAGTAAGGGACAAAATATTCTTACATTTCGAAGACCTGGAAACCAAGGTGCATATAATGTTAATAAATGCAAGAAACTACACTTGAGTAATGAATGGTATGAAATTTTCCAATCACAGCTATGGTAAGAAACCTCTATTTTCTGGTGAGGGTGAGGGGAGTAATAGAGAACCTCGATCTCAAAAAACCTTCATTTGGGCCCTCAAAATGGCCCTGGAAGTTAAAAACTGCTAAAAATAGTAAATTGCCAAAATTGCCAGAAAACTATTTTGAGCCAGTTGGAAAACATGGGTGGCTATCAATATCTACCTGGATCATCTTTGTTTGGTTTGTGTACTATGAGGGAAGCAAATAAATATAAGGAAATTCTAGATTTACCTATAGAGAAACTCGGATGGAAGCAAACTCACTCAAATCCAATATTATTTCAATGGTTTAGCAATTGACCAAGACACATGATAGTCCAAATTCCTCCTTTCCATGCATCCTCCTTCAATAATGAGGTGAAGTATCTAGGTTTCATGTTGAAACCTAATGATTATAGGTTTGAATATCAGGGATGATTTTAGGGGCTACATTTTTCTCATGGGCTAACTTTCCATGTTTTTTCCAAAAACAAGATTCGCTATTTTAAAAATTATTCGCCCAAATTCTATAGGATAAAATTATTTTACCTTAAAAATCGCCAAAAGTTTATAAAAACTATATAAATTCCTTAGAAATTTGAATATTTTTACAAAAATATTGCCAATCATTTATAGTTGGCATATGAAGAATTAGTAAGATTTGCCAAGGTTTCTACATTTTAAAATAAATTTCCATCCTTAAAATCATCCCTGATGAATATTGGAACTTTCTCTATGAAAAAATAGAAAATCAAGTCTTGAGTCATCTTATGTCTTGTCTCCTCATCTCTTATCAGTGAGCCTTCTTGTTTGAGTCAGTTATACCCCCTCATCCAACAATAGGGATATGGTACTAGGTTCTTTTCATCTTGATCTTCTTGAGTTATAACTTTCGACTGAGGGAAGAGAGACATCATCCTACTAAAAATAGCAATATGGGTGACATAATCTGGAAAACAAGGTCCAAAGGCCTCTGGATGCCTCAAGGATCAATATTTCACTCTTAGAATCTGAATCTGGGGACTAAATCACAACCTGTCAAAAATAGCAAGTTCCTGCATGTCGCCCCAAAAAATGTTATCGGGCCTGGGATCCTGCAAGGACTCATTTTGTATGCTCTGAACTACCCCAAGCTGACAGGAGACCCACTCAAACTGTGCCTCCTAAAAAGTAGCAACACCTATATACATTTCTCTCTCACAAATGCATGGAAAGAAGGTAGACTGTGACTCTTGAACTAAGTAACCCTGTACTGATCATGTACCTTCCTCATGTGTTAACCATCCTCTTGATCAACATAAGTTCTAAAACCATGGGAAAATATCAGTATGCTAAACAAAGTGCTTCATGTTGGCTCTTAACCCTCAAGACTTTCAAGGGTGAAAATCTAGGGGTTAACAAGACCACAATGCAAACAAATGACTTGGCTCGTTGTGAAACATATGGAAATTCCTCATTGAACAAATGAAGCCCTTTTTTTCATGGTACCTTATCTTGGGTGGGTTTTTCATTGGTCATTGATTTTTCCATCTTGGATTCATCCAAGGCCAAGTTTCATTTCTATAGGTGATGAGAGAATCTTAAGAATCATATTTGGTTATGTTGTTTTTCTAAGTCGGCGTGGAAGTGAGTCTTTGAATTTTTGGCCAGATTTTCCATGTTCCCATTTCTTGGAAGGATGCCCTCTTAGGAGACTAATTTCCTTGGGCCATCAAGTTTCAATCAAAATGTAAACTCATTAGAATTGAAGTTTTATTTCTTATCTGGGAAAAAATAGAATGTTTTTATGTTTAGTTGGGCCCAAACAACATATTCTTTATTGGGCTGATAGTTTGCTGACATATGTCATTCTCCCATTGCATATCACTATATAGGGCCAAAACAAAGTGGAGTTGGACGTGGCACACTTGTGCCTATTGTTATATCTATGCATGCTCGAGGAAATCTAGATTTTGAACACAGTGATGGGAGGCCACGACACAAAGTTGGCCAAATAGTGCAAGAAAAGAGGGAGTGACAACATAGACGCACTCACAACTTTCCTTTGTGTCTTTTGACTGATAACTTCCCAAATTTTTCCTTGGCTATCATGGAAAATGAAAAGTATCCTGAAAATGATGGTTGGGGCACTACAGAGCCAACTTAATGATGGGGCGAAGACCCTCCATGAATGATGAAGATGACCCTACTCTTGATGCAAGTCTAATCCTGACAACAACCTAAATGATTATCTTGGATATGTGCTATCACTTTGTTTTGTGCATTGATTGCACGACTTTAAGTTTATTTTGATTTTATTCCAAGTGGTTTTTTGAGGACAATAGTTTTATTGTTGTATGCCAAGGTGGCAGTTTTGATAGAACTTATGATCTGGACAACTTTGATAGCTTCTAGGGATTTTGTAGGTTACTCTTTGTAAGCTTGTGGTGTCTTCCATGCTGCCCTCTTTTTCGAGTAAAAACATCCAAATTGTACATACTTTCATATATTAATAGTTAAACGAAGCTTTCTTTACTAACATTATTCATAAAACTCTTCAAACTTAAGTTGAGTCTATGGATAATTAAAAGTTCTTCCTAGAAATCTTGCTTGTTGTTCAGAATTTCAGATACCTTGTTGCAACACACAACAACATTTTTCAGCAACACATTCACAAGCCTATACAATAAATTCTAGTGCACCCTTGAGTGTTTTAACTCTTGTTGTCGATGGAAATGTTTTACCTTCATTTCTTAGTAAAAACTGTGGGTACATTTCAACTTCATTATACATTAGAGGGACCAATTCTTTAGTCTTTCAGGGTACTACTCCTATCATTAACTTATTTAGGATATTGTACTAATGGCATGTCTTGAGCCTTCTATGCTTGTTGTACTAGGGTAAAACTTACACCAATCCAAACTTGGGTCTTCTATCCAGCTTCACATGATTCTTGGTGGTTGGAATTGAAATTAGTGCATATAATCCAGAAGACTTATAATTATAACTAATTTACACAATTGAGGTAGTTTATTAGGTTGCAATGTGCATTTCATTCTGATCCATTCTTGTATATTTCTTTCTTGTATGACCAATGTGAACTAGAAGCTAATTTGAATCAAAGTTCATGTGACTGCAGGGTTCATTTGGAGCAAGGAACTATACTTTATTTGATTGATAAGGATGGGGTTGTGAAGGGTGTAAAGTACAAGTCCACAGTCGGCGAGGAACTTGAAACATTTTCTCCTCTTACTGGTGTTTTTGATGGGTGATTTTCAAATATGAGGCCCTCACTTTGCAATCCAAAGGTGCTTATTTCTATTATTTGCCACAATGTTTTCTTTTCCTTAAAGATCAAATAACAAACCAGTGGCTTTGTTGGTGCAATGAAAGTGCCATAAGTCAGAAGAAGACTTATTCATGTGGGCTATGTGAAGCATTTTGTTTTTTATATAAAAAAAAATTACATTGTGTTTCATCAAAAATTTAAATGAAATGAAATGCAATATAAAAAAATACTTTTTTGATGAATAGAAAAAATACTAAAAAACACTAAAAATAAAGCTTAGCTTTAACCCTCTTGTTAAGACATGTGGTGCATATTATCATGCACTTGTCTGAATCTTTATTTTTGTTCAATGTTTTCAATTAATATTTGTGAAATCAATGTCTAATTAGGTTTGTATCGATGTTAAATGTTGACTAAAATTCATGAGCTTGCAGGTTTTAGGAAATCAAGTGAGACGATATTTGTGTAGGTATATGGGAGTAATGATCTCATAGAAGCTTTTGTGATGCACAATAGAGATGAAATAAATCATATGTATACATATTTATTAAGAGAAGGAAAACATTAGTCTCCCATGGGTCACAAAGATATTTGTTTGTGGATAGTGATGATGGCATCCAAGTTTTGAAAATGTTTCCTTTGTAGATACTATGGAGCTATCTATACATCAAGGATAGTTGAAAATATTTTAGACCTATAATAAGCCCTAAGAAATATCATCGCAATCATGTGCATCATATATATGTAGATCACTATAGGCATTCATAATTAATGAAGTGGATGTTAATTGTTGAATTTGAATTTGACTCAACATTGATAAACTATGCTAATCTACATTGATAATTTGGGCATGCCCTAGAGGTCATAGCATGGCTTCATAAATGGGGCATTCCCTAGAGGTCATAGCATGGCTTCATAAATGGGGCATGCCCTAGAGTTCATAGCATGGCTTCATAAATGGGGCATGCCCAAGAGGTAGTGACATAATATAAATGGGGCATACCAAAGAAATCATGTCATGGATTCATAAACTTGGCATGCCCAAGAGATCATGACATGGCTTCATAAATTGGGCACGTCCACGAGGTTATGACATTCCCAAGAGGTCATGACATGATGATCTTTGAGAACCAAACAGACGATATTATTTTTTCCCAACAAGATGTATTTTAATCAGGATCTCACTAGATTCCAAGTGGAAGAACTTAAAAAGGAACTTGCAATGTTTTTTTTTGCTAGGAAGGGTAATAAATGGATGGTTGTTGCTGATTAGGGCCTAGATTAGTGATTTTCCTTCTCTGGGTTAGCCACATCCATGGTCTTCTGAGTGATAGGTCCCAAGAGGCTTGGGGCTATTTTAATTGCCTATTGGAAGTGTAATGGGATTTTGTGGTCATCTCCAAGAACCTTTCAGGATGTCATTACTAGGTGTGATATTATCTTCCCACTGAGATTCATGAGAGCCTTGAATGGGAATTTTCCCCAGTTATTAGATATCATTAGGCTATAGAATTTATAATAGGCATATAGAGATATGGTAATGTTCATGGTCCTAGTGGTGTTTCCTGTCTCATTCAACATTGCTTCCTCTCCAAGGTTTCCATGATGACATTTGAGAAACACTCTAGAGTCCATATTTTTTGTATTTGAATTTAGAGCCCCCCCACTCTTTTAGGATATGCCATTGCAATTTTTTTATTTTCCAGTAGCATCCTTGGATGTTGTGATCCACACCTATGATGACCCATTTCTTGATTTGTACCCAAAAATATCACATTTTTCCTCTTTAGTGGGGGTTTATTCTTTGATGATTTTAGAATCTATACCAAGACCTTGTAGATTTCTATTCATGGTATGACTGAGGATGAGACTTGTATTCTAAATCTTGACTTAAATAACTTCACATTATTTTCAGAAGCTACCCTCAAGAGAGGGAAATTAAAGTCCCCTTCATCAACTAATTCTTTATTGGGATTTTTCATCTTTTTAGAAACAAATCCTCGTAGAACTTTCACATGTACATCTAGATTTCAAAGATGAAAATATGCTCACAATCCTAAAAAAGGGTGACCTTCTCCAATGCATAAAAGATGACTTGAATAATTTTTTCCATGTGAAGCTTTGTACTTTTGAACTAGAAGTAATCCCCTTAGTACATGCCCATCTATTGTAGGGTTTCACCATGAATTACAAAATTGGGAAGTTACCATTGATCTACCTTGATTTTAAAGAAAATTGCAGTGGAATAGTTGGCCCACATTGACGAGGGAGCTCATAGGATGACATTCATGTTGAGCCAATTCACATTATTGGTTGGTGTTTTAGCTCATCCTTTGTCAATATTTTATTCTTAGGTGTTGTTTTGAGGTCGAGACAGGTTTTTGGTTGTTCAGTTTTTTAATCGTCCTTGCTCCTTGCCCTAATAAAAATTTATTTTTTGTAAATGAATCTGCTTTCTAGTTTTTGTTGTTTTGTTCTCTCTTTCCCTCATAGTATATCACTAACAGAGTTGTCATATTTACATTGTTGGTTAAAATTTCCTTTTTTTCTCGCAAACGAAGTTTTCATATTTTTAGTCTAGTGATTTCCATGAACAATAATTTGAAACCAATCAAATACCTCATAAGATTTTGATATCTTACACCAATTTGTAATATACCCTACACCATCACGACACATGGAAGGTTTTTATAAAGACTCTAATTCTAATCACATTAGCAACTTAGTAGTTTAAAAATTGGTCTAAATGTTTTTGCAGTATAATAATGATGCCAGAAAGTAGGTATCATTGATATTCTAATTATTACACTCCCATGACAACAACACAAATAATCAAAGATGATTAAGATCCAATTCTTTTCACAACAGAGGGTACATAGTAGCATACCGAAACAACCTTTTAATGAATCTAGTTGTTGCTACCATGATAAGGCATCACCTTCATAGTGACATTTGAATAGTACACCTAGATTTCCAAGGACATTTTTCTGCAATATATGTTATCACTAAAATTTCGTCCGCACAGGGCGACAAGAACTCCGCATCGCCAACACAGAAAAACAGTCATTCATAGAACAAGGTTAATCCCACAGCACAGCAAAAGGGTCAAAACTATACAAAATGGCCAAAAAATTACAAAGCGCTTTGCACCCACTGGGCGCGCGCGCACGCGCACAACATATTCGTACAATGAGCGCATATGCATGGCTGTGGGGTAAAAAACCCGCGCGCCTACCAAATGGTGCATTTATGGAACAGGTCGGCCTCCCAACCACTAATGGATCGGCTCCCAAGTCGATTTGACACCAAATCAGAGCTCAATCTGCGTGGGGGGGCTGGTCAAAGACCTAATTGTGCCCTAAAGAGCCCCTC
>JZKD02S2016613.1:234682-256398 GCA_000966675.3 Picea glauca
TGCAAAGGAGAATGAAATGAAGCTTCAAATACTAGACAAAGGACTTGACTCAAACAGAGAGGGGGAAAACTATTTCATTTTTTAATGAGCTTGAAATAGAAACAAGAACTATGCTCGTAACCTCTGTTTCATTTCTTAATGAGGTTTCTACAGAGATACAAAAACTATCCTCAAGTGGTTTCATTTTTTAACGAGCTTGAAATAAGAAAACCATGCTCAAAGACCTTTGTTTCATTTTTAAACGAGGTTGCCTCAGAGATGCAAAAACTATCCTCGGGCTCTCTTCTTGATCATGGGTTCCAAGAGGATAATGCTCCGGAAGGACAACATGTCAAGGGTCATGACAAGAGTAAAGAGATCAGGCTTGAACAACCCTATCGAAGAGATCACCATGTCAACTACTGGATCTAAGTCATCAAAAGTTGAAGCCATGGGAGACAACGCCACATAATTAACCTGTGGTGGGAGTGATACCATATGAATATAAGAACCATTCAGGGAGGCAATCCAGGTGGGGTCAATGAATGAAAATTGATAAATAATCACAACCCATCCATCGTGAGGGAAAGATATCACACAAAAAAGAGTGGACACAATAGCTTTCATGGCATAGACATAATCTCGCCCAAGGAGTAAAGAAAAATCCAAGGGGACTTGGACTAACATGACATCAATAAAGACAATTTTCCCTCCCAAAGTTACAGGAAACTGAGGAAGGTTCCCTAAAGGTTGATTGGTTCTTCTGTTAAAAGCTATCAGATTCTGTATAACTGGTGCAAGTGGAGGACAACCCAAAGCTTGCCAAGCAAAAGAGGACAAAATACTAACAGATGAACCTTCATCTATCAGTGTCTGAGGAATGTCTCGACCACAAACCTATACTATAATCTGGAAAGGAATGTGAGAGGGAATATGAGGTCCTGTTAGCACACCCCAATCAAAATGGATGGTCTCATTACTTGGAGGGGGTCCTACGGGAGAAGGAGGAATACCCCTCAGCACGAGAGATTCTATATCAACGAGAAAAACGTGGGTAGTATCGGGTTTACTCTCTAGCAGGAGAGTAGGATCGACCGATGGAGAGATCAGATTGACCACTTGAGTTGCATTCTCCAAGGAGAGAATGGGGTCGACATATGGAAACGGATCGACCACTTGGGTGACACTCTCTAATGGGAGAGTGGGGTCGATTGAGGATTGGATCGGATCGATCGCTTTAGTTTTACTCTCTGAGTGGAGAGTGGGATTGATCGAGGAAGGTATCAGATCAACCACTTTGTCAATTGGCTCAACTAAGGACGTGACCAGATTGATGACATGATCAACCGGATTGACCGGTGAAGGGACCGGAGTGATCATTCCATCAACTACAGGTGGGTTGAGAGAAAGCTTGTGATAAGTAGTTGGAAGTTGAGGCTATGAAACAGTCATGTCTTCCAGTAATTTAGAGGCTTCGTCCATACAAGGGAAAAGGTGAGTGAGATGACTCCCTTTGCATAACATGCACGAGAACTTGACTCTACATTTCTTCTTCCCAACGGTGTCTTGACTAGTTGACGGGAGGTCATTAGCATGTTGTTCAGAGGCTAATGACATAGGTTGGCGAAGATGTGTAGACCATGCTTCTATAACCTTGGATAGACTTGGGAATTCCTTAAGAAGATGGATACCCTTACAAAGCCTGCAAGGGTACTTGGGCTTACGGGTTGTTTGGGTGATCTTGACATCATCAACACTCCCAGCACGATTAACAATAACTGGTTGTTTTCCAACATGTTTGACAACGGTTGGAGGTTTTGACCCTCACTTATCTTTCTTCTTCTTAATATTTCTTTTCTTCTTCTTCTTATTCACCGAGTTACTAGCTTCAAAACTTTCACCCGACGAAGAAGATGAAATGGAAGGCGACATTGCAAGAGAAGAAGTTGAAGAAGACCTTACTGGTGAAGAAGGTGAAGGATCAACATGAGGTTGATGATCTTGGGGGGAAGTGCTTGCGACTGAAGCACTAATTGTATTTGAGATTACCTGAGTGGAAAACAACCATATCGGTAATCCAATAGTGAGACCTAGAAGGCTCAAAGTAGCGATGTGAGGAGGACCAATGTTTCCATAAGAAGGAAAAACAAAAGGTTCCCCTGGAGCAGGGGTTCCTTCAGTGGTCATTCCAGGAACTAACGCCATTAAATAAATCCAACCTAGAGTCAGCTAGGGAAAACAAACAACACACGCTAAAAATCTAGGAAGCAAGCAAACAAACAAAACCTTCTTACAATGAGCAGGGTGAGTAACTCTTCTAGTCTCAATGCGACCTCATGACTGACCCTTGTGTTAGAAGGGCTTCCCAGAAAAAAATGTAATAAGTGGATTTAACTGCTCCCTAACTCAAGACTCTATGTTTTTTTGCAACTTTGGAAAGTTATATTTCACACCTATTCCAAAGCCCTACAACTAATCTAATGTAGGTTTGCTACTAGAAAAGATAAAAAATATCTAATCAGTTTTTATAAGCGCTTTATTTTATGGCTGTTGTTACTCAAGAGGAAAATTGCATGAACAATATGGTGTTTTGACTGACTCGAAAATTATGCAAAGATATGAAGATGCAATCTTTTCATTTCAATGAAAGCTATGCTACGAGAAGGAGAAAACATTTATCATTCCCATATGCACGATGTCCCAAAATATATTAAACTCATCAATATCAAGATTCTCAAGAAATAAGAAAAAGGTACTGAACACCAATGCAGGATTCATGGCCCCCCTAGTCCATGAGGGGGAATTTTTTTCATAATTTAAGATCAAAAAAAGCCAAGAATCATGCAATTTCGCTACGTCAAATACAAGGATTCCCCCAATCTAATATAAAGCAAGAAATTAAATCTTTTTGTTTCAAAAATTTCACTAAAAGCAATAATGAACTTTCTTAAAACAAAGAAACCCAAACTAAAAGTTCTCTTTTAAAGCGAACTATTCAGAAGAAATCTGATCTTTCTCTAAACAATTCTAAACAAAATACATTCTTTGTAATTGAAAGACACTCAAAGCAAGAGACTAATCCTTCAAAACCAAACAAAGCAAAGATGGATAAAAGCAACTCAAAGAATGTCAAGAAGACTGTAAATAGATCAATATAGGCTCTAAAAGCTCAATCCAACTGATCAAAGCAAAACTGGGTCATCAAAAGATGACAAGACCCAATCCAAAATGTTTACAAACAAGTTCGTAGCCTAGCAGTATATTACATTGCGAGAATTAGGTATTCTCGCAAGATAGACATTGGTAGGGTGCGAGAAGTTCGCACTAAACCTAACAGTAGGGTGCGAACATCAATGATTCTCATAGTCCATAGAGATGTACAGTGCGAGAATATCTGTAATCCAAGAAAATTTTGAAAAATGGCAGGGAATATAAGTGAACTTCTAGATCCATAGAGTCTGGATGGATCTCCCACAGACTCAGAGACCAGAAAGCAAGAAATCAAAGTAAGGGAAACTAGACTAACTAGGAAACAATTTGTTCCCCAGTGGAGTCACCAATTTTTTTATTGGACTAATCGGTAGGTGCGAACACTAACTGATCTCCCTAGATCTACCTAGATCTATAACAAAACACACCAGAACATGATGCTTTCGTTAAGTTTTAAATATTGAATTTACTAACTAAAGAGGGATGAGTGACATACCATTTAAATGTCGCTTCCTCTCACCATCGCCATCCTAGCTTCGTTCCAACACTCATACAATGATGATCCTACAAAAGAACACAACCAACCAAAGTGATAGTAATAGCATAAACTCAATATAAACCTATGTATGTGATCAAGGAATCATACAATAAAACACGACAAGCTTTATAGGAAAGAATCATATTACTATATCATATTAAATGTGAAAGAGAGATTACAACCATGGCCTTGATGTCATAAGGTCCCTTCCAACTTTCCTTCGTTCCTCGCACACTTTCACTCCAATAATTCTGAGAGAACAGATATGATAATATTCACAATCTATCTTGACAAAGCAAATCTCAAAGGCACTCTAATCCAAGCTAATCCCAAAAGCTTCAAAGCTAACCAAAGCTCCAAGCTCAAGAACCTCTTCTCCATGAGAGCTCCTCTCGTTTTATAAGTTGAAGAGGATAAGGTGAGGAGGTTAGGATGATCCCACTAAATTATGAAAGTGATTAATATCCAAACCATTCGGATGCCACCTCACCATAGAAGTTTCTCCTTCTAGAAGATTCAAGAAAATGCTTGTTTTTTCCACATGTAGACATTCTCGCACCCTACCTATAGAGAAACCTGTGAACGTATAGCACCCTAGCTATGGTGCAACCTACGAGAATCAGGCATTCTCGGACCCTGCTTATATAGCAACCTGCAAACTTCCTTTCTTACAGGGTTTTTACAAGGAAAAATGCAACTTCTTTTCTCAGGAAAAGTTCTTCTCCCTTCTCTCTTCAGGAACTCAGGCCACTGACCCCTCTGAAGGCAACATATAGGATTACATCATTAATGGTCATAGGGATGAAGAAAATAATGTGTAACAATTTGTTCACAGGCTCTCCCCCCTGTCAAGGACAAGTGGTTCCAATTTCCTTGACTGTCATTCACAAGTATGGCCAAGAAGAGATCCATCACATCAAACTGTCTTTTGGTGGAGTCTGAAGACTCAATCTTCAACTCAGAATACTACATCAAATAGGCCCCGATCATACCCTAAATCATCAAATCTTGAAAAACATTCATGTACATCAACTGTAGAAATATCTCCAATCAAGTACGACTGTACTTGTGTATAAATCAGGCAATAAGATTGCTCCAATAAATTGACTTCCAAATTCCAACTCCAATTCCCTAACCATTCAAAATGAATTTTTTTCCACTTGCACTTTTGACAGCTTACTGAGGAATGATTTGTCTTCCCACAAAATTTGCATGGGTGAAGATCAAAACAATTTGAATTATCATGGCCAAGATGGTGACAATGTTTTCATTGTATGGGTTCTTTATCTAACCGATTATCATGATCTGGAATATCTATAACAACATCTTCATCAACAATATCATGTACATGTTCCTTACCAATATCCTTAATCTCTGTCTTCTTATCAACATTCAAAAAACCTCCACTCACAAAGAAAATAGGTTCGCAATAATTATAAATATGAAAGAGGTTGTTCACATCATTTTCATATCCTAGGATATATCGATTTCATTTAAATTGTAATTCTTCCCATGGTCGAACAATACATTTATCCACAACTTTTTCTGACATAGGGACATCATCTAACTCATCTTTATATTTAGGACTTTCATCACTACTCAACTGAGCATCTTCATTATTCCTATCCTTGATCTCATCTTGTTTGTTAAAATCACACTATTGGTGTCGAAGGAGATGCTTATTAAAATCACATTGTTGGTGTCGAAGAAAAATTAACTCATCAAACAACAACTTGTTTTGATGTTTGAACATGTTAATCTTCTTATGTGTTGTAAACAAGTAATCATTGTGTTGATGGTGCACTTGTTTATTGCAATTGTATATTCCGTAGTTGAGTTAATTGATGTGTGCAATATTGTAAATATTTTTTATATTCTTGCCATTTGTTTGTATGGTGATGCCACAAAGTTAAATTATGTATCTTGTTGTGCATGTGATATCCTATTATTCATGCGAAGAGGCGAAGAGAAATCATTCCTTGTATGAATGCTGCTAAAAAAATACAGGATTTGTATCTTGTTGTGCATGTCAAGAGAAATCGTTCGTTGAATGCTGCCAAAAAACTACAGGGTAACCAATGACTTAGACGCACACAAAAATCCTAAGAGAGGCCCCCTTATTCAATTTTGGGTGGGTCAAATAAGACTCCTTATAACTTCCAAAAAACTCCTTATAACACATTTAAAAATAGTCTTTCAAATAAATAACAAAGCCTTATAACTCAAATTACAAACAATTAAACAATTGTGCAATTTCAATCATTCTTATAATGAGAGCATTCCTATAACTCCTTATGTTTCCTTGAAATACACCTCTTTTTTTTTTTTAATAAATTTAATGACTTATCATTCCAAAAGATTTTAAAAGATCTTGCAAGGTATATGACTTATCACTCCAAAAGTTTTTAAAAAATATTGCATAAAACTATAGCCTTCATAAAACAATATTTTATGTAAACAACAACTATTTTGAAGACAATCCAATGCTTCCTCTCAACAATGGCTTTTACCCCACAACTATGGCTAACTTTAAAATTAATTCCTAAGCTCTCTCATGTTACCATTAATAAAATTGAGATTTGATGAGACTTTATGGCCACTCTTTCCAAGATTTCATTTTCTTGGAAGGGTTGTTCTTTTCCTTTGATATATAAAGTAATCACTTTTAAATATAAAAAGTCACATGAGAGTATTACCTCTAATTATTTGATGTATCATTCATTTCCAGCCAAATAGTCATTTGTTCAAGACTTCATTCAATCGTTCTATGCATATTCCATGCAATCTTGACCCTTTACCAAAAAATCCAGCGTTGAATGAGCCGATGGATAAATTCGGATTCTAAACTAAATTCTCAGCAAGCAGTTGGACAACTAATCTGTTGACTGTTCTTTTTCATGAATTATGTGGGGTTATGTGGGAATCTGTTTCAAGAACCGTCAATGTGCATATCATCATCCTCAACAATTTCATAGAATTGAACGATCAGGTGGTGTGAAGGTTGTTCTGATTTTTGTTCTACATCACATGCACAAACCGAAGGCTGCTCCAATTTCTAGTCTACACCATATGAACACACTGAAGGCTGCTTCAATTTATCTTCGTAGTACCGAGAGATAATATTTTTGTAGTGAAAAAATACAGGAAAACAACAACGAACCTCCATGATGGTCGCATTACCTCCAACACTATGAATTTTTTCCCTCACTCAACACGTTCAACGATTAACCCTTCTCTCCCAACGACAAATTAAAATATGTTTTCATTTCCATGGGGCACCTTTCTTAAGAAAACAATAAGCCCCGGACTTAACTTCAATCTATGACGTCTTTTTTTGCAAAGATCTTCCATTCTTCCTCTATGTAAAAGAACCAATTTTGTCCTACTTTTTCTATTGCGCAATGTAGATCAGACATTGAGGAAAGAAGCTTTATTAAATCTCGTTCCAATCAGATCACAAGTTCTCTACTTCTTAGGCTTAGATTAGGATTTGTGTTTGAAAATTGTCCTGTACAAGCTTGAACTTATGCTTATATTCTTGTTAAGTTCAAAATAAATTATTTCTGGTGCAGTGAGACATAAACCCTTTGGGATTTTTGGCTCTCCCGTGACATTTTTCTTTTGGCGGCTATTCTTCACTCACCGACAGATCAATAAACCATCATATTATTCTCATTGTGGCTCTGATAACCTATTCAATCACCATAATAATCAACATAAGTATTTCTCTTTGATACCACTATTAGATTCATAATGAAGAAAAAAACAGAAACATAATGGAAATAACTCAAGCAATCAAGAAACCATGATGAACAAAGATAAATAAATACTGACATAAAAGGCATACTCTATATTCATCAATGCTTCAAATAATCATGTACAGACATACATATATAATACAAGAAGACCATAACTATCATGTAACTTTATAACAGTTAGGTAAACTAACTAACTTATGATTAGAGTTTTAACAGTAGTTCTTTGTGTAGTTCTTATGAAAAAGGTGTAGTTCTTTGTGTACGCCGGAAGTGTGGCGTGAATATTGAGTCCATGAATATAGTTCATGCAGCACATATTTGACCATATGAGTGATCCTCATAGAAACAAATCTACACAAATCGGTTGATCTCTTATAATGGCATGTTGAGTTAACTGTATGGATCTATTAGTGTTAAATGTTTACCCATATTTGTTGCTTTCTCTGCCATAGCAGGGCACCCATTTATACTTCAAAGACATGGCTTGCACTTTGGTTTCTAGGGTTGTATAATAATTAATGTATTTATGGGGTGCTTCTGGAAGAAATAATCCTAGATTCATATTTTCATTGATATTATTTTATGGCCACCATAGTCATTTCGTGATCCCCCCTATTATCAAACTAATCGGTAGGTGCAGACACTAATAGATCTCCCTAGATCCACGTGGATCTAGAACAAAACAATACATGACATGACTCTTTCCCTAAGTTGTGATCATTGAATCTGCTAATAAGGAGGAATAACTGACATACCTTTGTATCGCTTCCTTAGGTCTCTATTGTTCCTGCTTCGCTCTGGTGTTCTCGTGAGGTCAAGACCAAGACAACACAAACCAACCAAATTGAATATAGGAAAATGTATTCAATGTCAACTTATGCATATGATCAAGGAATTACACAATAAAGTAAGAGTGACTTTATGGAAAGGGGACATGCCGTTGTATCATATTAATTGAAAGTAGAAGATACAACCTGATCGCTTTGATGTCACAAGCTTCCTTATAGTGACCCTTGGTTCCAACACACACACTTGCTCTGTACTTGCATGAAGAATATCCAATTCCTCTTGATAGACCAACTAGAGCCTTCAATCCTCTGTCCAAGTAGGGTTCTTCACACAATTCCTTTACCAGTTCTTCAATTAATATTGCTTAACCTTTTCCATGAGAATCCTTTCAATATATAGAAGAAGGAGAGATGGTTACATGGATGAGGATGATCCCATCAAATATGAGAAGTCAGTAAAATGACAACCATACGAATGCCAACTCATTTACTAGAAGATTCCATTCTATAACCCTCGATACCTCTTCTCTTTTCCAAGCTTGAAAACATGTTCACACCCTATGTACGGAGAAAAATATGAGAAGTTCACACCCTAAATGAAGGTGGACTGCAAGAATTAGGGATTCTCACACCTCAGGCCATATACAGCCTACGAACCTACTTTGAAAATGTGTTTTTGGAAGGAGACAAGATCTACTTTTCTCAGGAAAAAAGTCCTTGTTGGGATCCTGAATACACCATTGTTAATACATCACCAAGATGACCAAAATCATGTGTAACAGAATTCCCCCCAAAGTATGAGGCTAGAATCAGTGACAGTTGAAATACTTTGCAAATTGCATGTGTGTGTCGGAAACTAGGAGTTTACCTAATTGGAAACCTACAAACAACCAAGCATCTATAGAATATAATACTTATTCTGAGGTAGGCATTCCAATACTCAGATCACAGATGGACGACATCATGAACGTATGTCATGGACACCAATCATACACCATGGATCCATACCATCAAAATATCTCATAGCCACCAAAATACACTATGGATCTGTGCAATAAGATTCAAATTAAGATGACATAGACACGCAACATACAAAGTGGATCTATGTGTCAAAAAATTATACATATTCCATCATAGCCTGGATCAAAGAGATGAGACCCAGGGTCTTCAATCCCATCACCTAAAAGTACGAATCTAACCATGTGATTACATGTGCCGAAGTTGAACATGGTAGAAACCACTTGATTACCAGTCATTGATGAAATCGTTAACAAGTGCGAGGGAAATCACCATTAATGTCAATGACTCCCAAGGTACATTAGTACAATCCACCAAATGTGACTAAATGAGTTGAGGCCGAACATTCAACAGAATCCCCCAATCAGGGGTCAATGATGAAAACCCACTGTCGAAAGCGAGGAAACCTGCCATTGAGGTATGCAAGTTCCAAGGTACTTAACAATTTCTAATTCTTCTTTTTGGATAATGAGCTGGAGTCGATGGAACAAAACTCGTCATAGGAGGGCCTTGATGTATCCCCCATCAATGACGCAAAATGAGTAAAAGATTTTGAAGGTTAAGAAGAGTATGATGTAGGTGGAACTGGACACAGGGAAGGCTAACACAGAGAGAATGGACAACTGCAGATGGCCGACTCAATAGAGGTTTTAGATGAACTTCTCTTGAACATATGAATGACACGACCAATGATTTGGTAGAATTGACCTAGAGACAACTCAGGATATGACCTTGTAGCAAGTTGAATGAGAGACAAATGGATTTCCCAAACTGACTTCAGATAACAAACAGGGGGTGTCATGTTCAAGAGTGAAACTTACTGCCAATTATATGAATATGAAAACACATCCCTTTCCCAAATTTTCTCCCACCATTTATGGCGAGTACCTCTTTATTTTTACGCAAGATTGAGGAGGAAAACATATGTTTGTTGATGTAAGATCATCCTTCGGATGAGTGCCTCGGAGTATATTTAATGAACCCTGGGAAGGAGTGGCTTGGTCCCATTACAGGTCTTTCGATGTTTGTTTAACGAGTCCAAAGATAGAAAAATCAAAGGTTTTTCATGATTATAGAGGCTGGAAAAACACTCAAAAGAGAACTCTCTCAGTTCCTTTTTCGTAAAGTAGTCTAATGAGACCAAAAAAGAGATAAATTATTGCCCAATATATTCTTTCTTCAAATACTTTAACGAGCGTGAAAATAGCAAGATCGCTCGGCAATCTTTTCATGTTTAGAGAGTCTGAAAAGAGCTTAAAGAGGACTCTAGGGGATTCATTTTTCGTATAACCTTGATGAGCCTGAAAAAGTGATAAAATTATGTTCGATTACGTTCTCATGTATTTTCGAGCGTGAAAACGAATAAAGACCGAGCTCGAGGTTTTGTCTAAAAACCATAAAAAACAATTAAGCATGCAATGTTTTTATGTTTGTCCAAGGTATAATTACAAAAATTATTTTTGGTGACATAGATGTGGGGCCGTATCGACCTCCAAGTACCTCTCCTATTCAATCATGAGGAGAGGTGGTGCCAGTGCCGCGATGGGATGTTAAAGATTATGAGGCAGTGGAGCAAAACTTAGAGGGATTGACTGCTGACATTCCGGACATGCCTCTCAGAGAGGTCCCTCGATGTTATCAGAGCCATACGGTGGGTGTGTTAGAGTCTATTGGTCGACTGCTTCATAGGGTTGCCTAGGCAGTCATGTGTTATCATGAGGGTCACCCATGATGCTACGTTGTAGAAGCTATGAGCTTCAAATTTTGAAATTTTGGTCCTCGGACAGAACTTTTTGTAAAAAACGTTTTATCGTTATATACATATATATGAATTCTATGGGATTATCTTGTGTTATGTGATACATGTGATGTGATTAGTTTATAAATGGACCAAATGTCTTTCTAATACATAGTTAGCTAATGCATCATTTAATGTATTTAGACATCTAGGAATATGCTGATACTCAATATAATCAAAAAAACGTTCCAAGAGGAGAATTCGTAAATATACCCTTAATAAAGTAGGACTTCGAATAGCATAGACATTACTCAACTGTAGTACTACTAGATGTGAATCGAGTCATACAACCAAGTGATAGATACTGAGAAGGATAGCATCAATCAACAATTCGATAACAATGCTATAATCTGCAATATTATTGGTTGCGTGGCCGAGACACACACCTCGTAGAGTGATGAGTTCATTTGTAGGGGCGTAAATCACCCAAGCAACAGAAGCAAGGTTTTGAATACTATGGCTAGCACCATCAGTGAAGACAATGTGGGGTAGTGAAGAATCGAACATATGGAAACCAAACACAACATAACATAAGGGTAGAGACCAGATAATGAAGAAAGCATACTATATTAACACATAAGAAGTATGATGCAAGAGAATACAAGTAGTCACACACAAGTGATATTAGGCATAGTACTTCTTTAAGTACAACCCATTTCTGAGTTCACTCAAACAGATACCATCGTAATCTACTAACTTGTAAGCTCCTTTTTCCAACACTCGTCTAATGATGTAAGGACCTCACCACATAGCTTCAAATTTTCCAACTCCTAGCACATCCCAATCTTGTTCGTAAAGGAGAACCAAGTCACCTTCAGAGAAAATGTGAGGTTTGACATGTTTGTTTTATTAGGCCTTGACACGTTTCTTCTGGGCTTCTATGACTAGGGTGGCATCGCGTCGAGTTTTGTCTAATCGCATGAGATACAACAGACGTTCTTCTTCAGTGGAAGTGTTGGGTAGGAGTTCAACGGCTAGTTTTAGGGAGGGTATCTCACATTCAATCGGGAGGATGGCTTCTAGACCATAGACTAACCAGAATGATATAAACCTGGTAGTAGACTTAACAAATGTCCGGTAAGCCAACAATGTTGAAAACAACATTGTGTGCCAACTTGTTTTGTGAATCCCTATCATTTGTCGAAGCATTGTTATGAGGACTTTATTAATTGCTTCGACTTGGCCATTGGCTTGTGGGTAATAAGGTGTTGAGTTTTCATGGCGAAGACCCAACTTTTCAGCGAGTTCAGACATCATGAAGTTTCTAAAGTGGCTACTGTGATCGGTGATGATAGGCTGAGGAACACCAAAATGAGCTATGATGTTATTGAATATGAATAATGTTGCGGTCTTTCCAGTGTTGGCAAATGTCAACATCACCTCAGTCCATTTCGTAAAATAGTATATGGTTACAATAATGTATCCATGCCCCCCAGTCGAGTGAGGGTGACATGTCATGAAATCGATACCCCATTTCACAAAAGGACCGAAGGAGACCACAGGATGAAAAGAAGCAGGATGTGACGGTATTTTATGATTGTAGGTCTGGCAGACATGGCATTTTTGGATGAAAATTATACAGTCGTTAAATAAATAAGGCCAAAAATACCCTGCTTGTAGGATCTTCTGGGCAATAGCAAACCAGGACATATGAACACCACAGGCTCCAAAATGGCAGTCATTTAAGGCTTTCTCGGCTTCGTTGAACGTGAGGCAGTGTTGAAAAACTTAGTCAATCCCATGACGATAAAGAGTATCACTGAGGATAATATACTGACGGGCTTGGTAGCGTATTTGACATCAGTCGGTGATGGACAAATTGGGCTGGAAAGTCTAGGTTTGGAGATATGTGATGATATCTTCATACCAAAGATCATTGGAATTAATTAGGAAAAGGGATTCATCAGGTAATGAATCAGCTGCTACATTTTCCATTTCAGAGTAGGGAAAGTCACATATCAACTCGACAAAAACTAAGGATTTCTTAGACTTAGTGCATTCGAATACTAAGTAAAACGCCTGTAGTATCACGATCCACTTCGAGTATTTCCCCCCTAGCAGTTGATGGGTGAGAATGTGTTGCATAGGGTTGTAGTTAGAAATTATCGTAGACTTACGAGAGACGATATAGTGCTGGAAACATTGGACTTCTTGGACAGCTTCCAAGGCCATTTTTTCGACATGTAAATACTTGGTTTCGGTAGGCATTAGAGTATGAATCAAGTAATAGATAACATGTCCATCATGAGAATCATATTCTTGGACAAGAACCATAGCGATGGAGTAATCTGAGGCTGTGAGGTAGAGGAAATAATCACGACTGTAATCAGGGGGGAAGAGAAGCGGAGCACATGTTAGGGACAATTTCAAAGCTTCGAAGGCTTTGTTTGCGATGGTATCCCATACGAACTCGGACCCATTTTTGAGTAGTCGTGTAAATCCAAGAGTTATCTCGGCATAGTTCGGGATGAAATGATGAAGAAAGTTTGCTTTCCCTTGTAAAATTTGTAATTGGTGAAGTGTAGAAGGAGGAGGTAGATTGAGAATTTCCTTGAACTTTAAAGGATATACCCTGATCCCTTGACGTGAAACAATAAAACCTAGAAGTCGACCGGATTCTACGCAAAAAATGCATTTGTGAGGATTCAAGCGTATATGGTAAAAATGACATCGGAGGAAAATGGCTCGAAGGTGTATTGGATTATCGACCCGGCGCATGGAATGAGCAGTTAAGTCATCAAGATATGGTTGCACGATGTGCTTGATATCATGGAAGGCATAAGAGATAGCACACTAAAAGTTTGTGCCAGCGTTTTTAAGACTGAAAGGAAGTTTTCGATAAGCAAAAGTTCCCCAAGGACAAATAAAATCAATTTTGTGTTGGTCCTCAGGAACAATATTGATTTGATTATATCTGAAAAAACCATCCATTAGAAAGAAGATTTCACTTATGGCACAATCATCGACAATTTGGTCGACGAAGGGGGTAGGAAAGTTGTCTTTATGACATGCTTTGTTAATATCCCTATAATCAATGCACATGCGAATTGTGCCTTGTTTCTTGTCGATCGGGACAAGATTGGAAACCCAGTCAGTGAGAGCCATCGGGTAAATAAATCCAACTTTAAGAAGTTTATGGACTTCAAGCTTGATAGCAACCGCTTTACGTGGGTGAACTGGACGAAGGCGTTGTCAGATGGGTTTAGCATATGGGTATGTCTTAATATCATGTATCACAATGTTGAGGTCAATACCCAACACTTCTTCATAGCTCCAGGAAAAGATGTCATGAAATTCTTTGAAAAGTGACTTGGAGGTGACGATCTTGTCAGGGGAACACGAAGCCCTGATATGCACATTTTCGACAATTCCAGATTTGATGGATATTTCAAGGGGAATAGTGGGTGAGATATTTCTTAAGTTCCCTTCAGAAAACACATCATTTGTGGACTCGTGAACAGTGTAAATGATGACAATGGTCGACGAGGTCGAGATCTGTTGGTAGCTCTCGATGGTGTGTTGTTCCAGGAAGAGGATGGAACAATGATGCCCATCGTCCCAGGGGGTGTCTTCCGTGATAGACATTATCATCTCATTCGTGGGAAAAATGATGCGGAAAGGATCTGGAGACAAATCACCAAGAGAGGGGGTAGGAGGAGTTGTTGATTGAATGGCCTAATAGGTGGACTCAATCGGACTCAAAGGCATTTCGTCGCCGTAACGAAGATGATCACCGGGGTGGAGTACTATCCATGGGTCATGAGATGCAGGGGTTTCGGTGGAGATCATGTTGATTGAAGCGATAGACGGATATGGAACATTGAGCGGTGGGATGGGGAAGGTACCCAATAACGAAGAGTCTTTAAGAAGACCCACACCTAAGTTCTCATATCTGGGGGGGGTTTGGCAATAAACGGTACGTTTCCAGTGTGTGTATCTGATTTAAAGAAGTCTAATTGGTCGATGGTAATTACCTTTCCTTGATGTGGGAAATGTACAACATTTAAAAGAGTTGACACAATTGTGCGCATGGAATCAATCCAGCTACAGCCAAGCAGAAGATTGTAATCGAGAGGAGCATCAAACACTTTCACTTCAACTTGGACCAGTTTGAATTCTAACGTGATTGGAAATGAAGGGAGGACACCATAAGGCTTAAAAAATGAGTTATTAAAGGCTTTGAGTGTGTTATGGGATTCAGTCAAAGAGGGAGAGTCAATGGCTTTCCAATAGGTAATAGACATGATGCACGTCGAGGCACCCTCATCAATAACAATTCTACAAATGTTTTTGTCGGAGACAATAACTTGTATTTGGAACACGAGTTGAGGGGGTAACCTTGGAATGTGATCTTCCAAGTCAAAAATTATTAAATTCGTATCCATAGGGTTGATTCCACCAATAGCTTTCAACGATGCCTTCTGTTGTGTAGGACAAATTTGAAGGACTTCGAGGACTGACATCGTGGATGGTGCTTGGGCCAGATCTTCAACAATGTTGTAGTTCTAGGTAGCACGGGCATGAGGATTGAAAGCCAATTTTTGAACGACGCCCTTTGGAGGAGGGCAAAGGACTGTGTTGATGCTCAATCATTCAAGATGAAGAGGACCATTGGTAGGTGGAGTCATAGGATATGGTTGGACCAACGAAGGAGGTGTGGCATCAACCTTCTCTTTGGAGGAAGAATAATCTTTGGCTCAAGTGGTAAGTGTGATGTCATTTTTCTTTGAATCAACCATACACATTATGACATAAGATGTAGTGGAGGGGGATTGTTGGTCATGAATGACCAATTGGGCCTATTGTTGAGAAGGAAAAGGTTGTGACAATATGGCTGGAGTGGGTAGTTTTGTGGTCCCTTGAAGGAACTTAGTAATCTTAGTGCGTCATGGACAATCCTTAGTGTAGTGATCATCACCATAGATAACACGAGGGTATTGGGGTTTGCACTTATCCCTATCATCAACAGGTGGAGTTTTGGTTCTCTCTGCTTGGGAAGTATTTTTATCCTCCTTATTCTTACCCTTTCCCTTTCTAGATTTGTTTTTACCAGAGGGGGTAGATTGGACAACATTTACCTCAGAAGTATTGCTAGTGGGAGGGGTAGGAGATGGAGAATTTTGAACATTAGAAGAAGCAGGTTTGGGGTTGTTCCTAGAGGTTTGGATGGAATGCGGTTGGGCATGGAAATTTCCAATCACACTGTCAGCTGCATGAGAAGCAACATGAGTAGCTGAAGTGGTGGAAGTAGAAGGACGAGGCACATCAGGGAGTAAGATGTAAAGAGTGCTCGTTTGTGAGTAAACGAGGTCAAGGTATTAAGCATGAATAATGGCATGTTCTTCCATGATAACTCCACCCATGGTGATGTCATGACCAATGTCATTCACGAATGATTTCGTGAACCACTCTGCCAGCAACTGATTGGGAATTTCGAGTTTGATGAGACATCATCTTCATCGCCACTCATGAATGTGATCAGAGATATGAGTGGCTTTGTTTTTTTTGAAAGAACTCAAAATATCAGTCCCTGTTTCATAACGGATCAGTAACTGGTAGTGGGTGAGGAAAGCCATAGCTAGGGTGTTGAAGTCGGCAAAGAAACCTCGTGGTAATTCTATATACCACGTCGTGGTAGAACTCATGAGAGTTCATTGAAAAAGGCGTAAACGAATAGAGTCATCCATCAAGGAGTTGAATGAGCACCAAAGGTGAAAAGTCATGACATGATTGTTCAGGTCCTCTCCCGTTTTGCCATCGAATTTAGGGATGTGAGACGGTAGTTTGGCCAGTATAGCAGGCCATTAGGGAGACTGACAGATTGGATCATTTAAAATCCTCGACAGATCCAGGAGGTCCAAAGTGGTTAAGAAGGGTAACTGTCTATTCACATGCAGGTAGTGGTGGCTTTGGGGAGGGAGTCCCATTGGAAAACCAGTGGGACCATAAGCAGTTTGCATATAATGTGAAGACCCAGGGAGATTTGATGGTTGTTGTGGAGGAAAGTAACTCAGGGTAACTCATGGGATTGTATCCTTGAACAGGGGCGTGGGGTTGAGCATTGGAGCCCCAAATAGGATTGGACATACCTGGATATGGATGGTCTATACTAGGGGGTATAACAGATGTAGCTAGAGGTTGTTTCCCCCCAGTCAATTGAGGATTATGTTGTATCATATGGTTCCAATACTGGGCCAAGGATGGAGGTATGTTTTGTCCATAGGGTGGGGTCGGTGGGGGTTGTGCTCAAATCAAGGGTTGTGTTCCAATCAGGGGTTGTGTTCCAATTGGTATGTTCCCTGCAAAGGGGGGGTGAGTTGGGCCTCCTTGGTGAAAGTGTCCACCAACAGGAATCTGGTAATTTGGTGTGAATCACAGAATGGTGACACTAGGATCAGTGCCTCCCATAGAGGATGAAAAAGGTACTCTAAAAGGGGGATGAGGAAGTTTCGGGATGAAACCAAGAGGAGAGTGCCCATACGAAGAGGGACCACTAGGATTTTTATATGTGATGTGCATAGGAATGAGAATAGAGGCATTCAATGCACGGTATCTGGGTGGAAGTGTTGGGGTGACTCTGGGTGAAAGCGGTGTACCCATAGGGTCTTGGCTAGCCACGGTAATCCTGGTGTGAATATTCATAGTATCTGTGTGATGAACTATTCGTAAAGGGAGATTCATGATGTGGTCGTCTTGTGGGGCTTCTGTATAAGAAAAATAATAAGCAGGGGTAGATGGTACTGTGTCTAGATTGGATGTTTTAGGTAGCTTAGGTGAGACAATGATATCAATGCCTGCTCCTGAGCCAGAGAGGTCCCGTCTAAAAATGATGGTAGCCCAAAAAGGATCTTGACCCTAAGGTCCTGGAAAAGGTCTAGTCGGTGAGCCAGAAGACTGAATGACTAGTTCTCTAGAAGAATTCAGTCGCACAATACATCTCTCGGAGTCGGGCTGAAGTCGAAAGTCCTCTCGAGAATTAGAAATTTGGAATCATTCTAGAGAGTTAGTTATTTCTACTTGTGGACTGGTGACGTCTTGGACTTTACTCTGTTGAGGAGAGTCGTCCGATGAGCTGGTAGACAAGGGTTGAGAACCTTCCATATTTTCTGGGGGTAAGCCTTGCATTCTACATGAACGATGTGGAGGTTCTATTGTGAACGAATTAAAAAATTATGAAGAAAATTCTATGGTTAACTTTGGTTAAAAAACAGCATGCGCTAGTAAAAAATCTAGGAAACAACACCAAGCAAACAAGACCTTCTAATTTCGAAGTCACTAGTTGGTGATGAAATCCAACATTGCAACAACGAGATGAGAAGGGGTTGGGCTAGTGTGGAAAAGTTACATTGACGACCTTCTTAACGGCCTTACACCCTGGTGCAAGATCCCACACATAATTGTGGGTATACCCTCCAAGGAGCCTGAGTGAGTTTGGCCAATGTCGATTCTAGGTACCATGAAGACTTTCCCCTTCACAGTCACCTTGTGTAAGACCCTAATAATATAGGCCACTAATGTTACCACCGACAACAATAAAGCCTCGGGGAACAGTCGATAGTCCGATCCACACACAAGGGAAGGGTATCTAGCCTGAAATCAACTTGAGAAGCTTCCACTCATCATTGTGGGTATACCTTCAAGTGACCCCCGTAATACATGTAATCTCTACACCGATATCCAGAAAGCAGGGTGAGTAACTCTGTCAATATCAATGTGACCTCAGGTTTGACCCTTGTGTGAGAAGGGCTTCCCAGGACAAAATGTTGCAAATGGAATTTTGACACTAATTAACACAAGATGTTATTGTGTATTTTTTTCTTTGGAGAGTGTATCTCTCTACCTATTCCGAAGCTCTATCCTAGCTAATGTTGGTGTAATAGAGTCCTAGAAAAGAGTTACTAGTTAAATTTTTTAAAATTCGCGCGATATTATTAAAGGTTGTTGTTACTCAAAGGAGATGGAAATGAAACCGATTTTGTGTGAGACTCTGACCCAACAATGCATCGATAGGAATGAAGGATATCAATTCTTGTTTGATGAATCCTATTTACAGGAGGGAAAGAGGAGTTTTCTGAAACAATCTTGAACTACAATATACAATCTTCTTTGAAATGCACTATCAATAAGTCATGAACAATGGCAATTCTCTATTTGTTCTATTTCAACAATTGATTTCCAATATTTTCAAAACAAAAATACTTTTAAAAATAAAAATGTTTTTTACTTTTTAAAAAGAACCACATGACGGTGGTGGAACTAAGGAAAACCAATAACTAATGAAAAACAACATGCAAAACCCAAGCCAATCTTTCAATGAAGACAAAAATGACAAGCAGACAAGGCTAGTATTTTCAATTGCATAAGGGCAACAATTTTCCAAGCAATGGGAAATTGAGAAAGACAATTAATCCCAATTTTTAAACCAACCATCAGCTCCCAACCAAACAAGCACTCAGATTCTAGGATCAGAGATTATATCTTTGCTAAGAAAAGGTCAAGAGATGACAATTGAGAAAAATAATGAACAAGAAGAGTCTTTGATTTCTGAAGACTGATCGTTCACAAAATCCGAAGTCAAGAATAAATCAATCAATGCCCCAAGAAGTTCTCTTCAGACACACATACAAATCTGGGTATCTGAGTATACAAAAACCCTAATGCCAAAATTTTGCAAAATGGGTTCACAGGCAAGGAATGTTCTACAGTGTGAGAATGGAGCATTCTCGCAGGCTAGCCACAAGAAGAATGCGAGAGGTTCTCACTAGACTGCACAGTAGGGTGTGAACTCCAGTAGTTCTCACAGGCAATAAAAGGGTTCAGTGCGAGAATGACTGAAACTAGAAAAAATTTGGAAAAAACACAAAAATTTAGAAGGGGATTTTGGACCCAGAGAGTCTGTCAGGGTCTCCTGAAGACTCAAATATTGATAGAAATGAAAAAATGTAAGGAAAGAGAAAATGTCTAAGGAAAAACACTAAAAACCACTAAATAAATGGTTTCATTCCCCAGTGGAGTCGCCAATTTTGTTATCGGACTAATCGGTAGGTGCAGACACTAACAGATCTCCCTAGATCCACCTAGATCTAGAACAAAATAGAACAGGACATGACTCTTTCCCTAAGTTGTGATCATTGAATCTGCTAATAAGGAGGAATAAGTGACATACCTTTGTATCGCTTCCTTAGGTCTCTATTGTTCCTGCTTCACTCCGATGCTCTCGTGATGTCAATACCAAGACAACACAAACCAACCAAAGTGAAGATAGAAAAATGTATTCAATGCCAACTTATGCATATGATCAAGGCATTACACAATAAAGTAAGAGTGACTTTATGGGAAAGGGACATGTTGTTGTATCATATTAATTGAAAGTAGAAGATACAACCTGATCGCCTTAATTTCGCAAGCTTCCTTTCAGTGACCCTTGGTTCCAACACACACACTTGCTCTGTACTTGCATGAAGAAGATCCAATTCCTCTTGATATACCAACTAGAGCCTTCAAGCCTCTGTCCAAGAAGGGTTCTTCACCCAATTCCTTTACCAATTCTTCAATTAATCTTGCTTAACCTTTTCCATGAGATTCCTTTCAATATATAGGAGAAGGAGAGATGGTTACATGGATGAGGATGATCCCATCAAATATGAGAAATCGGTAAAATGACAACCATACGAATGCCAACTCATTTTCTAGAAGATTCCCTTCTAGAACCCTCGAGACCTCTTCTCTTTTCCAAGCTTGAAAATAGGTTCGCACCTTATGTATGGAGCAAAATGCAAGAAGTTTGTACCCTAAATGAAGGTGGCATGTGAGAATGAGGGATTCTCACACCCCAAGCCATATACAACCTGTGAACATACTTTGAAAATGTGTTTTTGGAAGGAGACAAGATCCACTTTTCTCAAGCAAAAAGTCCTTCTTGGGAGCCTGGATACACCATTGTTAATACATCACCAAGATGACCAAAATCATGTGTAACACCCCCATTTCTTGATCTCGACAAACAAGAGGACGTTGGGGGATGTACTATAACTATTTTCAATGCATCAGTTATAGCTTCAATATTCGCATCATATGTTTTCCATCCATGATTCAAGTTAGATTCACTTAGTATCTACTTTGGGTTTGTGTCGATAGAGACCTTGGAAACCCTTTTCGTAGTTCTCTTTCTCTACTTGTTTTGATCTCTCTTGAAGGATTGAGTGCTAGAAATTAAAGGAAGCTAAATTGTCCTATCAAAACCATTTTTATAGTATTATGGGTGTGGCCATTAAGAGATAAGTATATCTTTATTATGTTCCTCTCCTAATGTAGACATTTAATAGAACCCTTTCCATGGTCACATTTCTTCACTCTTTTGACCTACATTAGATATATTTGAGGGATCTGTATACTCTCTATGTGCAGTTGATATTTAGTCACGGTTTCCATGGGCACAAGGTTAGGTGTCGGTTAGGGTTCAACACTTCTTTTATTACACCATCTTATGTGGACATTATTGCACATAAATGGCATCTTATATGGATTAAGTGATATTCAAAAATTATTTCTCTAGTAAGCAAGGCTATAGCCTGAGTGGGCCTAATGGTTAAGAACATGTGTTTCCTCTTAAGAGGTCATAGGTTCAA
>JZKD02S2016613.1:256634-268061 GCA_000966675.3 Picea glauca
ACTAGAAACATTTTTTTATTTTCCAACAATTCTTCCCCAATTTTTTAACTACAATGGATTTAAGAAACCAATCAACACAAATAGAAACATTTTCTTATTTCCCAACAATTCTTCCCCAATTTTTTAACTACAATGGATTTAAGAAACATAAGCAGCATAAGAAGAAACAATACACATCAAAGAAAGCCATTGTATTAAAACAACCTTAAAAATCATCCTCAAATTTTATTTTTCCACCATCCCTGGATGTAGTGCCTCCACGAAAAGCAACAATACAGATCCAAGAAAGACATTGTATTAACACAATTTTAAGAATCATCCTCATAGTTGGCCACCATCCCTCCAAGTATTTCCTCTCTCACATGAACAATATGAAAACAAATTCACTCCACCTCTCCTATTTTCAAGGTCGTAACATGCATTTCTTTGCCCAAATATGGGGGCCAAATCCACGAGAAGATTCTAGACTCTTGGATTTATAACCTCACTAGCTATTTTAAACTCTATCCTAATCTCACTTGAGCTTAACATCTACACCTCATAGAATAGCATTTCAATGATTTGACTTTAGCATTATGTTATTCTAAGTTTGTACTTGAGGGCTCTACTAGTTCCACTTGTAAGTGTATTAACACTTACGATGCATTTTTCTATGCACTTTGAAGGAAATTTTACCTTCCAAGTTACCTATAGGATTTGATGTGCCATTGGTTGCAACTATACCAAACTCAAAATCAAATCATACAACATTATATTGATAGGTTCAACAAATTTCAAGTTCACCTCCATATTAACACAAAGATATCAATCCTTAAATTATTTTCTAAGTTATTTGTTCTTTTTCACCATCAAGTATACTTATTTGATAATCCTACACCCTTTATCTAGTGGTAGAAAATAGACTAACTCCCCAAAACCCTTCATCTTGTTATGCTCCTCTTCCTTCTACAATTCCTTTCCCTCCCCTACTAATCAACAATGCCCCATTATCATCTCTCTTCCCATTCCTCTGTAGATTGTTGGGTACTTAAGAAACAAGTTCACACTCATACAATTATCCCATTTCCATTTCTCTTCCCATTGATCTATAGATTGTTGGGTACTTAATAAACAATCCCTCACTCATACCCATTACCATCTACTTTTCAACTCCTCCCCTCAAATGTATACCTTACCTAAATCCCATGTTCTACTGTCTTTTGCACTACCCAATCTCTCTATGTTCCACCATATCTGGCAAGAAACATCCACCCACCTAGATACACCTCTTGATGTAAAGGCCCTCCCTCAAAATATCAACTTCTCTCCTCCACCACTTACCACATCCAACCATGGGATATTGTTGTTTTGTGCCTCCACTTAGCCACCTCCCACCTTTACCAAATACATCTGCATACTCCCTCATAAGTATACCCACCATGGCATTAAAATTGTTGAGATTTCTAGTATTCACCTTGCACCCATGCAGAATATCCCTCAAGCTCTCGTACCAACACCTTTGACCAATATAGAAAATACGGTTTCCATAGTACAATGAAAATATGAACATAATCACATATTTTATAAATAATTCCCACCTACGAGAAACCATGGAAATACAAAAACTTACAAAGAAACAAGGACCATTGCAATTTGAAGAGTCAAAAAAGAAACCATGGAAATACAAAAACTTATGAAGAAACAAGGGCCATTGCAATTTTAAGAGTCAAAAAAGATGATGATCACATTCATGTACTTATACAATCTTCTCAAACACATATAACACCCACTTCTTATCACAATGATCTACCTCAACAACCAAATATCATATATTTGGCTCCAATATGGGTATATGCTCACAATAGTCATTTACCATCAGTCCATCACCCCACACTCTATACAATGTCACACCACCTCTTCTTATAGTACATTGATCAACATGTATAGATATTCCTTTTAGGATTTTTACTCTCCATTAGCGTCATTCCATCGCCCCACACTCCATACAATGCCATACCACCTCTTCTTATAGTACATTGATCAACATGTATACCATACCACCTCTTCTTATAGTACATTGATCAACATGTATAAATATTCCTTTTAGGCTTTTTCCTCTCCCTAGAGCCATTCCTAGTGAGAAAGGAAAAGGTAAATCTAACAATAAGGAGCCGATATGGAACAAGGAGTGCCTATTCAACAAATTATTCAAGGATTTACCCTTTTATAACAATACAACTCTCTTCTTTAGTGTTTTTGGACCATCATTAATATGTGTAGCTAGTTTGTTAGTTAGAGGCATCTCTTTCCAACCTCTTGGCTACATGAATTTGCACTCTTTAGCTTTTCTTTCATCCCTCGCGATGCATGCACTTAGTTTATTATTATTTCACTTGGAAAATTAGCTAAAGTGAACCCAATATTAGACTATAAGATTAAAGTGAACCCAATATTAGACTATAAGAAGGCATTTAACCATATGAATAATAAATAAATATGTTCTCAATCCATATGAATAATAAAGAAATATGTTCTCAAGTCCATTTCTGGCTTCTAATTTCTAATTTGAAAGTTTTCTAGGTTCACATTTCTAATATGAATGTTTTTCTTTCCTCGCATGAACCTTTCTCCTTGTCATGAAGCATGTAGTGTTCCATGGAGGTGACTTAGAGTTTAATGTTGGGATTCCTTATTCATTGAAAATTCTACCATCCCTATCCAAGATAGGACAAATAAAGTATGTGTTGGCACATGCCATTTCACCATTAGGAGTTCACTTTAGTTTTCATCCCTACAATGATCAAGATTCCATCCTATTATTTCACAGTGCCTTGTTTTGGATTATTTCCCATAGTAGTAAAGTAGAATCTCATGTTATTGATGATATGATATGGTGGTTGCATTGGTTATTTGATTTCACCTATCATTTTCAAGTTCCTATTGTAGAATAGGGTAGGAAGAATAAGTTTGATTTTTATGAGTAGTAGGGTCCATTTATATGTTCTCTTTAGCATATTGGTTCATGAATTATTAGTAGAACATATTGAGAGTGAATAGATAAATATAATAATTCTTTATTTTCTTTGTCATAAGCTTGAATTGAATATTTTAATGGGGTTGGTGGAGATATGAATGTTTTGGATCCATCATGTCACCTATTTCCACCCACTATTTTCCTTACAAGTAAAACATGCATATCAACAATGAACTTAGATGTGGGAGTTCTATTAAACTCTACAAGAATGTTCAATCCCCATATGGAGCCAATTTTTAGCACCTAACAAAGCATGAAGACTTGAGTATCAAGGTTAATGCTATCATACACGGTAATATATGTTTCCTTCTCTACATATTTGATGAATATTCTTCCATTAAGAAATCTCTTTCCAACCTATGGGCTACGTGAATTTGTACTCTTTAGCTTTTTCTTTCATCTCTCGATATGTGTGCACTTAGTTTATTACTATTTCACTTGCAAAATTAACTAAAGTGGACCCAATATTAAATTATAATAAATCCTTTAGACATATGAATAATAAAGAAATATGTTCTCAAGCCATATGAATAATAAAGCAATATGTTCTCAAGTCCATTTCTGGATCCTATTCTAATTTCAAATTTGAAAGTTTTCTAGGTCCTTATTTCTAATATGATTGCTTTTCTTTCCTAGCATGAAACTTTCTCCTTATCATGAATCATGTAGTGGTCCATGGAAGTGACTTAGAGTTTAATGTTGGATTCCTTATTCATACGTAAAAAATAATGACTATACCATCCCTATCCAAAATAGGACAAATAAAGTATGTTTGGATAAGACAGATAAAGTATGTGGTGGCACATGCCATTTCACCATTAGGAGCTCATTTTAGTTTTCATCCATACAATGATAAAGATTCAATCCTATGATTTCACAGTGCCTTGTTTTGGATTATTTCCCACAGTAAAGGAGGATCTCATCAGATAAGACATAAAGTATGTGGTGGCACATGCCATTTCACCATTAAGAGCTCATTTTAGTTTTCATCCATACAATGATAAAGATTCAATCCTATGATTTCACAGTGCCTTGTTTTGGATTATCTCCCACAGTAAAGGAGGATCTCATGTTATGGATGAGATGATATGGTGGTTGCATTGGCTCTTTGATTTCACCTATCATTTTCATGTTCCTATTGTAGAGTAGGGTAGGAAGAATAAGTTTGATTTTTATGAGTAGTAGGGTCCATTTATATGTTCTCTTTAGCATATTAGTTCATGAACTATTAGTAGAGCCTATTGAGAGTGAGTAGATAGATATAATAACTCTTGATTTTATTTGTAATAAACTTGAATTGAATATTTTACTGGGGTTGATGGAGATGTGAATATTTTGGATCCATCATGTCACCTATTTCCACCCACTATTTTCCTTACACATAAAGCATGCATATCAACAATGAAATTAGGTGTGGGAGTTCTATTGAACTCTACAAGAATGTTCAGTGCCCATATGGAACCAATTGTTAGCACCTAAGAATGCATGAAGACTTTAGTATCAAGGTTAACGATATCATGCATATGGTAATAGATGTTTCCTTCTTCACATATTTTGATGCACCTTATTGATGAATTTCACACTTCCTAAGGTAAATGTTAACCTTTTGGGATCATATAACATTAAAAGAGAGAATTATACATATTAATTTTGATATGTAACTCATTGCCTAGTGGAATTTTTAAATCAATTAGGAGCTTTCTAGGAAACACATGTCATGTGATGTGTAGATTTTAACCTTGTACAATTATTTACTCCATACAAATTTTCAGTAAAAGAACATAAAATATATAATGGGAAATACACAAATTACACAGATATTTTTCCCCTGGAAACCCAAATTGGGAAAACCAACATATTCTATATTCATTCATAGTGATACATTGTTTAGAATACAATAAACATATAGGATCCAAACACATCCAAAACCCTAACCCAATGACCCGGATTAGTCAACAACCCTAATTTGTTAACCAGAAATAGAAAACCATAAAAAAAAACCATGTGCCAAAAAACTGTCCAACAATGGACACAAAAATTGAGGTGACACGAAAAAATGAGGCAAAAATGTGAAATGTTTCCCAAGGCAGAAAAAATTCTCAGGGGTGCTTCCCCCGAACCCCTGAAGGGGGGGCCTAGTGGCCCTCCCTCAAACCCCCTTGCATGCCTGGCACAACGCAGAAGACAATAGAGCTAGTCATGCAAAGAATATAACACATACCCAAGATTCTCCCACTTGTTGTTTTCTTTGCATACAAGGGGTTACATGGTTACATATTCAATAATCAAGCGAAACAATGCCCATGGATCCTCTACACCAGGAGAACTTATCAGTGCTCACAGATTTTGTTAATGAATTTGCAACATTCTTCAAAGTATCCACCTTCATCAACAACACTTTATTTTCTTCAACCATGTCTCTCACAAAGTGATATTGAATATCAGATAAAATCATGAAGATGGGTAAACATTTTATGACAATCGGGTCTCAAAAATTCCTAGCAGTAATTTTTCAGCCAAAAATATGTTGCTAGGAATTTTTTCGGCCGAAAATTTGCACGTCAAATTGAACAACGCCCTGGCGGCACCCTCGAAATTTGTGTACAATGTTTTTTGGATGAATTATTTTCCTATGGTAAGAATATTTCGGCTGAAAGAATTTTCGACCTAAACATTTATTTTTAATGAATTTTGCTAAAATCTAGGTTTCGTTCGAAATATTATTTCAGCCGAAAACATGAAATTGGGACTGAAAACAAAAACCAGAGAATTTCCCCAAGCTTACCTGAACTTCAGAGGTTGTGGACTCCTACAAATACTGAGAATTTGGTTTCAAAAATGACTCCATCATTTCCAAAATTGAATCTACTTTCAATTCCTATAATTTGTTTTCATTTTCTTTATTTTTATCTAATTTTATTTAAATTTTTTAAAAAATCATTGCATCATATTTTTAGCAGACATTATGATTCGGTGAAATGAAATATCGATATCTCTAAAAATATATAGTGAAAAATTTAGAAAAAAATATATTCATAATCTTTAAACTGTTCTCTTCAAAAGGGTATATTTAGATATTAGTTTTAAGTAAAAATTAAGATAGATACAAGGTGTAGAAAAACATATGTTTAAAATCTACAATGTTTTTAGCTTGGTCAACTTCAAAAAATTCTAGAAATTACAATATTCATCCGTTACATTCAAAACTATAGTCATAATAAAATAGATTCTCTGTAGACTGTTGTAGTATATTTCGTTTCTTAAAAACATAAGTTTAATAATAGATACATTGTTGTAGAAAACAATTACTCATTATCATTCCTTTCATGTTTAAGGAACATGTTGTTAAACAACTGTCAAATTGACATATCAAATCGTGATAAAAAAAATTGAAAAATAGTCATTGGAAAGCTAACAAAATTCTTCACAAGTTTTGTTTTTTCTATAAAGTGAAATTCTAAATAAAAAAATACTTTTGTATGCTTGAAGTTGAAGAACTTGTGAAAATACAGTTGTTTTTCTCATAAGACAAGCAAAAGTGTAACCCATCTTCATGATTTTACCATATCAATATGCTTTGTCTTTGAATGATATGTCAAGCTCTTCGACAGAAAAATTGCACTTTGACTATAACAATCTATCCTTACACCTTGTTGTACCAACCCAATATCTGAAAACAATCTTTGTAATCATACTACTTCCTTACTTGCATGAGTGGTTGCCATTTATTCATCTTCTATAGTTGAAAGTGCCACAACAACTTGTATTTTTCTCATCCAACTGATTGCTCCTCCAAACAGGTTAAACACATACTCAATTGTAGATCTCTTATGATCCTGATCTCCAGCCCAATGTGCATCCTTAAAGCCGTGTATGTCCAACACTCTGTCTAATCCTGGTCTTCCATGGTAGAAAAATACATAGCTATCATTGCCATCCAAATACTTGAAAACCCTTTTTATTGTTGTCCAATGCTCCTTCCCTGGTTTTGACATATACCTGCTCAAAACTCCCACTGCATGTGAAATGTCCAATATTGTACAAACCATTGCATACAACATATTTCCAACTTCACTCGACTATGGAACGCGAGACATGTACTCCTCCTCTTTGTGTGTCTTGGGACACTGATCCATAGATAACTTTACACCAACATGAATAGGGACCTTGATCGGTTTACATTCCTACATATTAAACCTTTGCAATATTGTCTCAACATATTTCCTCTGATTTAGCCATAGTTTCCTCCTTTTCCGATCTCTTTTAATTTCCATGCCCAAAATGAAATTTGAAGCATTGAGAACCTTCATGTCAAATTTAGAGGACAACTGATTTTTCACATCCCAGATAATATCCTTGTTGTTTCCTATCAACATGTCATCCACATACAAGAACAAATAAATCAAATGATCACCAATTAATCTAAATTACACACAATGATCCTCTTTTCTTCTTGTGAAGCCAAGTCCCAAAATATACGTATCAATTTTTTGATACCACATCCTTGGTGATTTTTTTAAACCATAAAAGGACTTTTTCATATTGCATACTAGCTCCTTCTTTCCGTTCATAACGAAGCCTTCTTCCTTATTAATATAGATTTGTTCGTCCATATCTGCATATAGCAATGGTGTCTTCACATCCATCTATTATACTTAAAAATCAAATGCAACAACAACATATAAAATAAATCTTATAGAAGTTAATTTGGCAATAGGGGGAAAAATCTCACCAAAGTCAATTCCCTCAACCTGGGAATAACCCTTTGCTATTAATCAAGCTTTGTATTTCTCCACTGTTCCTTTTGCATTAAGCTTCTTTTTAAATACCCATTCGCTACCAATGGGATTTCTTCCAATCAGAAACTCCACTAGATCCCAAGAATCATTTTTATCCAAGGCTGACATTTCTTCATCCATGGCCTTTTTCCAAAGTTTTCCATCCTCTGAATCCACTGCCTCCCTAATAGTTCTAGGATCATCATCAGTAATAGACAAAGAAAAATTTGAATGGAAATCAGATGGAGTATACCTTTCTGGTAGTCGTCCTTCTTGAACCGATCTCCTCAATATTGGACTATGAGGATCTTATTCTTCTTATTCATGTTCTTCTGTAGAGTTTGATTCATGATCCTTTAAATCAAACTCTATTTTCTCTGGTTCTTCCTTACTTGGTAGGACTTTTTGTTTAACAACATCCTTCATTTCTCTAAATACCACATCTCGGATATACACAACCTTCTTAGTTTATGGGTTCCAAAGCTTATATCCTTTGAGAGCATCTTTATACCCAATAAAGATACACTTTTCATCCTTCTTATCTATCTTACTCGTGTTTTCCTTTGGAACATGAACATAGGCCCCACAGTCAAATACCTTGAGATGTGTGAGAGAAGGCTTCATACCAGTCCATACCTTTTGTGGAGTCTTGTCATATAACACCGATGAGGGTAATTTGTTGACCAGGTAACATGTGGTACCCACTGCCTCTACCCAGAATTATTTCCCTAACCCAACACAACTGAGCATGCACCTTGATTTTTTTATCAGTGTCTTGTTCATCCTTTCTGCAACTCCATTCTGTTGAGGTGTATATGGAATAGTCTTCTGCCTTTCTATATTTCACTTCTTATAGAATTATTCAAATTAATTCTCGTGAAAATCTCCGCCATTATCTTTCCTAAACACCTTAATTCTTTTCTTTCTTTGATTCTCAACAAGAGCCTTAAACTCTTTAACCCTATAAAAGACTTAAAATTTATTCCTCAAGAAATAAATCCAAGTATTCCTCGAGAAGTCATCTATAAATGAGACATAGTACACATATTTTCCCAATGATGGAACCAACATAGGTCCAAACACATCACTGTGAAATAGTTGTAAAATTCCTTCTTCCCTCGTTGCACTAGAGGAGAATCTTACCTAATTATGCTTCCCATATACACAATGTTTGTAGAAATCAAAATCAAGAGAGCATTTATACATACCTTCAACCATAACTTTACCATGTAGTAGTCGAAGAGCCCTCTCTTCGATATGCCCCATGCTTTGATGCCACAACATAACCTTTTCTCCAAAGACTATATGATATCTTTCTTCTTTAAATCCAATATCAATAAAAATGGAACTATTACACCCATGACTAATAGTGTTGACTTGCAGCTTATACAAAGTTCCAAACCGAACTCACTTTAACATCATCGTTGCTTCTCAGACCATCTTGTAGGTTTCCTTTTCAAATATTGTTTTTACCCCTTCATTATCCATTTTTCTTACATAAATCAATTTTTTTGGCCAATCCCGGGATGTGCAGAACACCAGGTATTGTTCTAATCCTTACATCTATGAGCCTCAACTTGAATTTTCCTCAACCTATGATTCTAGTTTTCGATTCATCACCTAGGAAAACATTACCTCCATCATTCCTTTCATATTCACAAAACCATTCCCTGCGGGGAGTCATATGAAAGGATGCACTTTAGTCAACCAACCATGCCTCATGATTTGCATGTGTGCTTGAAGAAGCAAGTACACATCCCCTCCTTCTTCCTTGGAGGTATTTTCTTCTGTAGAAGGAGATTCTTTAGATCCCTTCTTTTTCTCAACTTTGGATCTACACTACTTCTTGTAGTGTCCTTCTTTTCCACATCTCTCGCATACCTTTACAAAATTTCCCAGAGACTTAGATCTTCCCTTAGACTTATATCTCCCACTTGAGGACTTAGATATATTTCTTTCCTAGGAGCGTCCTCTTGCAAATAATGCATCTGTGTTATGCCCTTCCATGTTCTTCCATCTCATCTCCTCTAACAATAAGGATGAGACCACTTCATAAAACTTCAAGGCAGTTGTATTACTATCTATGGAGACAATAAGACTATCCCATGAGTATGGTAAAGAGCATGGTAAATTGATACATTTATCTTCATCTGAAATTTTAATCTCAACAGATACTAACTGACTTACCACCATATTGAAGGTGTTCAAATGCGTTGCCACCGAGTCTACATATTTCATCCTCAAGTTATATGACATATTTCTCAGGAATAGTTTATTTACTATAGACTTAGACTGATACAAATTACCCAAATTATCCCAATAATCTTTGGTTGTAGATTCCTATGACACATTCAGTAATATTGAATCTAAGAGACACAGACGGATTGTTCTCTTCACCTTTCAATCCACATTCTTCCAGTCGTATTTTGACGTTCATGTAGTTTTAGTACTTGGATCCACCGCAATCCACTGATATTTGTGCACCTAAAACAGAGATCATATGCAAAAGTTACAATCCCGGGAAGTTGATGTACTAACTTACCCCAACAGGGCCCACATGACTTTTGGCGCTTCATCCCCTAGGGTTAGGCTTTTGGATGTCTAGGGTTTTGGAATTCATGATTATTGTAAAAATGACTTCAGAGCCTCATTGTAAGCATATTCTTGCAAATGAGTGCAGTCGTCACATCTTTTCTCAGAAATAAGTCACCACCATTCCAACAAGCTTACTTTTTGATGCATTTTATAGTTTCAACTTATTTCCTTATTGAATAGAAACCAATTTTACTATATATTTTTTATTCTGTGTTAATCATATGTATTCATTTCATTCTACTCATAAAATCTAGATCAGTGGTATTAGAGCAGTATGATCCTTATCATTCTTAATGGATGTCCCCAATGAGGTCAAGGTACAAAGAATTGGGTCTCGAGCTTGTTTCCCTTGAGGAAAAAATCCATCGCATGCCCAAGCGACCTCTTATGGCGAGAGAAAATAAATATGATGGGACATGATATCATTTCAAAATGTTTCTAGAGGAATCCCTCACACAATAGAGGAACGAGATGATGGATAGTTTTGTGCAAATCCTTTGGCGTCTACCAATAGGCGACACATCATCCTCAAGAGGAGGCACCACCCCCTTCAAGGTACAAATCAAATTTCATATTCCTATATTTGAAGGTCAGATAGTGTTAAATTTTTAATTAAAATAAAGTACCAAGGCAAGTGTTTCTCTTCCCTAGGCGCCTAAGGGGGAGAAATTGCCAAATGTGGGTCTTAGTCAAATTAATTTGTGAGATGCAAATTAAAAGATAAATTTATGATTAAAGTGAGGGTGAGTGAAGAGACACCAAATGTCAGCCACCCATCTAATCTAATCTCATCCGTTAGATTAGAAAAATCCTCACCTTCCCTCATGAGGTTGATTAAGGCAAGTGAGCGCACCCATTCTTGGGTAAGAAGTTGAAGAAATATTGGTGAGAGGCCAAGAGGCTCTTGGTGAGATGCCAAGAGAAAGAGAAGAAGAAGTAGCAACAGTCTTGTTGAGAGAGAAAGAGACTCTTGGTGAGATGCCAAGAGGTTCTTGGTGAGATGCCAAGAACAAGAAAGTTGCAGCATTCTTGTTGAGAGAA